>VXBJ01006039.1:189361-419907 GCA_013400055.1 Nycticryphes semicollaris
AAAAAAAAAAGAGACATAAAGCAGAAAATTTTAAGATGTTTTGGAAAACTATGTTGAGGTATACAGTGACCTGAGGAGCCTAGAAACTAAAGATATCTTAGAGAACTTGCAGTAGCGGGTGGTATAGAAAAGAGTCTGGTTACCAGTCATCAATCAATCAGCAGCCCCTTCAAGTTCCAGTAGAAGATTATACAGAAAGAGAATGGTTTTTACTGTACCGCATACAGTCTTGTCAGATCAGGATGTCTCTTTTCTTTGATATTTAGATCCAGATTAATTATGAGTCTGCTTTTCCCTGTGTTCTCATAGAGAAGTAATTAATTACTATTAAATGGCTGTAGTATGAGGCCTAAATTAAACAATGTCTTCCCTTTCCATGTTTAGATAAGATACGTTACGAAAAGTTAAGTACAGGTGGAATATGACAAATGCTGTCATCCAATTTCCCATTTGTTTTTTGATGTCATGTCTTCTGAAATAATTTCTAAGTATTTTTTACTTTCTCCTAAGACACAAAAACTATATCTTTTTGCACAGCAAAAAATGAGTCAATGTTTTTTTAAGTAGCTAAAAAATTAGGTATTGCCTTTGAAACTCCTCTTTGTAAAATGAAGAATAGAGTTAAAAACTTCCAAGGATTTCTGAATTTCAAAACTTCGGCTGGATCAGGTAGTCATTGGAAACAAATTGGCTTCTTAATGATTTTTTTGTGGAGGCTGGCAAATCAGCTGTGTGTGAATTCCAGCCTGTCAAAAGCTTGCAAAGGGTTGACTTGGAGTATTTGCAGATCACTCTTCATGACCTGAAAACAGTTCCAGAAGCCGCATGGCATGTATCCCAACCACTACTTTGCCCAACCACAGCACCTAATACACCTCAATAAGTGACTGCAAACCTTTCATGCTAAGTTTATAAACCTTTTGGAATTTGTCAACAGGAAAACAAAGCAAAACAAGAAAACCCGCAAAACCAAAACTATGCCACACTGCATGTTTGCAGTAGTACTAACAACAGTATGGGAAGCAGAAGGCTGTCCTCTTTTTCCAGCATTTATTGCCCAAAATTACAAGGAATGCAGACGTGCTTGCAGGGTAGATAGACCATTGATAATTCAGCCTTACTGGGAGAGTTCTCTGTAAAAAAATGTATTCTTCTTGAGTTACATCACATCTTTTATCATACAATTGGTACAAAAACCATGCATCTTCAAGAATTGTCATAGTATCTGAAAGCTCTGATTTAGCCTATTGTAGGGACAATTTTTAGAGAAAGAAAATTGATTTTTTTTTAGGTTTTCAACAGATTGGACACATCTTTTAGCATTCATGCCATCAAAACTTTACTATTTTTAGCATTTCTGTCTGATAACAGAAGTAAGCAAGTCCTCAAGGCATTATTGGATCAGGATAAACTGAAGAACAAGATTCTTGGATAAATTATACCATAAGTAAATGTAATTAACAAAAATTGAAATCATGTGAATGTAGAGTTTTAATTCTGGCCACTCTACTTTTGCAAATGTTTCTATTTTTGAAGATAGAGATCCAAAACTGCCCATGCAAACTCCAAAAAAAAAAAAAAAAAAACAAAACAACCAAATACATGGTGAACATATACGAGACTGGATCCAAATTATTATGTTGGCAAGTTATTATATGCCAAAGTTATTATGTTCTTGCTGTTTCTCTTGCAAATGAAGACTTTATTGAATTTGCTGTATCTTTAAAACTTTCAGACGAACTTTTCCTCTCTGTCAATTCAATGTAACTGTATGAAAACACACACTGCAATGTGTAAATAGTTGCAGCTTTTCTGGTTTTGGGTTGTTTTTTTTTTATTGATTGAGCAGTGACATGTCAGTTAAATCCTCTTCCTCCTTCACTTTTCTTCCCACCCTCCTACGACCTCCCTCTCCCCCCAACTTATTGAATATGCAATGGAAAGCTAATTGGCAGAGAGCCATTCTGGCAAGCTGCATGATGTGTTCAGCAGTTTGTTTGATTTATACCGTTGGAAGTTGCCAAACTTTTTGTCATTTGGTTTAATATAATGTTGTGCCTTTAACAATTTTTTCTTCCATAAAGGATTTTTATTTTGCTCAGTGGGGTTATAATTTGAAGGTATAATTAGCATCTTTTTAATTGTTGATAATTACACATGTCATTCAAAGAGCTCTTGCAAAGGGCATGTGATTCATTTAACAGAACTTCCCCGAGCTGGTGTTCAGAGGTCCCTAATGAGCAAAGAATGGAGCAGGAGTGGATGTAATAATATAAATTGAAAATATGAACACATATAAGCAATCTAAATTCAAGACAGTGACATGAATGAGCCTCTGCTATCAAAAGAGATGCACAACAGTGTGAATTAGCAACCTCCATGCTCCAAAAATTGGAGAAACAAAGGAAATGGTACTTTCATGTTAAGCTTTGAATTTAAATTTTCCAGAAACCTTCGTGCAAATGTCATGCAACGCATAGGACATTACAGCCAATGTAATGATTAATAATTGTTTACTTTATAATGTTTTTTACCACTGCAGTATCATTCTATGCTGTGTAACCACGGCAGAATTTGATTGTTTCTGCTCACATTGTAGCAGTTGTAAAGTTCTAATTTAGGAAAGTAGGCTCCATTGAGGGAAATCAAGAGTATTTCTGTAGTAAAGTTTGGCAGCCTTGCATAGTTACAACCTGTTTCATATCAAAAAGAACGTAATAGTGCAGATCCCTATGAAAGAATAACTGGGGTTTCTCATTCCTTGGCAGGTAAAACTCTCAGAGGATCAGTGAGCTAGAGGCAATTTTATCCTTTCCTTCAGGCCCATCAGGCTGGTGCCTGTAGATCTGGAATCAAACCCTCATTTTGAGGTGAAAGGATTTTGCCATTTATGCTGCCTCTGAGTTAGCCTGATGAAGAAAACAAATTTGCAGTAGCCTCCATTTGAACTTATTTTTACTGTGGCTCACTGAGGGCGGGACTTCATGCAGCTTTTGCTCTACCCTCTGCCATACAGTGCAGTGTTGGCACTCTCTTCGGGTGTCTAACATCCTTATTTTCCTTGCTGCCACTGCCATCTCCATGGAGCCTAGGGGGAAAGGACCACTGTAGCAGAGGGGGAGGCAAGCCAAGAGAGAGAGTCAGTCCTTGTAGCAATTAGATAATGCTGCTTCCTTCTTTTGGTTTACCTAGAGGCCAGTATGAAAACCTATGGGATCTTATCTCGGAGAACTCCATATGCTGAAGGATAGGATGGGGTCACTTGGTCAGCTGAAGATCAAAGTATTGTAGGGCAGCCCTTGCATCTCTTTTTCCCATGCTGATCTGCACAGTTCTCAAATGCGGGCTGCAGCCTGGGCTGCTGTGTTCAGGAGCTGCCATAACCTCTGCTTGAACTTTTTGGTTTTGTCTCACCTCACCAAGGGGACTCACTCCCCTCTCTCCTTGGGAGAGCTCAGCTGACTCTGGCTGTGTTGGTTCCAACTAGGTTGGTTGCTAGAAAATCACTTGTTCCCAGTATTTCCATTTGAATGAGGTTCTTTTTCTCCACACATATGGATGACTTCAGACATTTTCTTTTTAGGTCTGCTCTTTGTTGTTACATGACTATGGTGGAGTTTTTCCTTTAGCCATCTGTCTTTTTGAGAAGCACTTTGAATATTGTCAGGTGTTCATGCTAGCAAAAGTTTCTCTGTGTACTCCTCAGAGCCTTTCCAATCAGTTCCTCTTATCGTTGGCACAGAGCTGCAGCAGCTGGTTGCCAAAGCACTCCATCACCTTTGTTAATAATCAGATTTTACTGCCTCAGTAAAGAATGGACAAGAATGAGGATTTGAAAGAGATTAGCCTTTAACTGAATTAGAAGGGACTACCAATTTCTTTAGTTTATGTGAAAGAGTCAAAAGGTTTTTTTTTTGTCTTGGGAGTATTAACATTTGCTTTTAATGACTTTATCAAACAAACATATTTAAATTCTTGTACCATCTTTCTCTCATTTTTCCTTAATCCCTAGGATTCTATTACATAGGACGATTGTCAAAAAATTTGTTTGTCACAATATAATGCAATGTTTAACTAAGAGTTCTTGATATTTTCAGTAGGATTATATTTTGGTTTATTCTTTTCAGGAAATTGATTCATGTAATGTGCATAACTAAACAGAAGAAGCCACAAATCAGAACACAGTATCATGGCTTTTAATGTATTAATGATCTATTTGTGTGGAGGGTGATGGATATCACTGCACTCAGGAAAAACAAACTCTCCCTAGCCTCACTTTTTAAAAATGTAACCATCTTCAGTGTGGCAAGAGCCATCTAATGAAATAGCTCCATCTTCTCCTTGAGACCTGACTTCAAGCAGCACATGCGATTGTCTTATTTATTTGAATTATTTCTCTTTCACTCTCCAGTTAAAAGGAAGATGCTGGTTTGAACCACAACAGAGTACAGGGGAAATCAAACATACACCCTCCAGCTCCAGGCAGCGCCCAAGGCAAAGAGCCTTAACCACTGAACTGCCAAATCTGTGAGCTCTTGTTAGGATTACTCTGGCAATGGTGACAGGGCCTGGCTACATGCCAGGAGGTGCTGCTGTGGGAAGGAGACTCATTTTCTCCTGACTAGACCTAAGCCAGGAACCAAAACTGCTGCTGTCTGCAATCTCCTGCAGCCTGATACCGGCAGCCCTGCCTGTTCTCACTGCAGGTTCAGCAGGGATCCAGTGGTGGGTAGGTAGACCAGGGTGTGATCTGGGAAGCCTTAGTTCTTGGAGCTAGCTTGGTCATGGGGAATAAAAAGCCTGCTGGAAAGCTCAGAAGCTGGGTTTGCTTGGTTGTGTAAGATGGTGATCTGCTTTTTCCTGACCACACGCAATGGTACAGAGCCTGTTCCCATTCTCTTGCTTTGGCTGCTGTTGGGGACCATCTGTGGAGTGCTTAATCCTTGTTCCTTTACATAGATAGTTGAAGTTTCGGGAGGGGAACAAACGGAGGTGCTCCCATTATCTGTCTCCTAAGACATGTGTGGACTGCCAAGGTGTCCTACCTAATTTAGCTTAGTTGACAATATCTGTTCCAGTCTCTTCAGGGTTTTTTTTCCCTGTTGAGGGCTGAAACCATGGTGCCAGGGAGGGATATGCCCTCACATTTGATGATGAGGGGAAGGCTGTGGATGTTGTCTACCTGGACTTTGGTAAGGCCTTCGACACCGTCCCCCACAGCATTCTCCTGGAGAAACTGGAAAATCATGGTGTAGACAAGTGTACCCTCCGCTGGATTAAAAACTGGCTGGATGGCCGTGCCCAGCGAGTTGTGATTAATGGAGCAAAATCCGGTTGGCGGCCAGTCACCAGTGGTGTCCCTCAGGGCTCAGTTCTGGGGCCGGTCTTGTTCAATATCTTTATCGATGNAACAGCCTGCCCAGGGAGGTGGTGGAGTCAACATCCCTGGAGGTATTTAAGAAACGTGTAGACGTGGCTCTTCAGGGCATGCTGTAGTGGCCACGATTATTGGTTTGTGGTGGGGTGTTGTGCGTGGGGTTGTGGGTGTGGGGTTTAGTTGGTGGGTGGCTTTTTTGGTTTTGTTTGTTTGGTTTTGGGTGGTTTTTTTTTTTTGTTGTGTTTTTGGGGTTTTTGTTTTTGTTTGTTTGTTTGTTTGTTTGTTTTTTTGTTTTTTTTTTCATGTGGTTGGACTCGATGATCTCAAAGGTCCCTTCCAACCACTAAGATTCTGTGATTCTGTGATTTATGCAATACCCTGCTAACTCCAATGCATCTACTCTGGAAAGCTCTGGTTGTGACTTATATCTTGTTTCTGATGAAAGCAAATAAATTTTAGAGTTAAATATTATGGGCACTATTTCAGGGACCCAGATCCTGTCTTCCAGAGGATGCTCTAATTCTTTCTGTGTTTAAGCCACCAGGTCACCAGGTAATGCTGGAAAGAAATATCCTTTCCAGGCTAAAAAGTCTAGAAGTGCTGCAGGTGCCTTTGCTGCAAGTATCTGAGGAAACCTCTGCATGAGACTGCTGAACAAAAGGGCAACATTATCTTGACAGGTATAGTCTTAAAAGAGTGTAGAAACTGGTCTGCAGTGCCTTGAAGGTGCTTGCATATAGACTAAGACTCACAGTTTTGAATGTCACACTGAGTCTTAAACTATGCACCACTGCACGCTGCAACAGACAGCCCAGTTGCTTTAGAGTTCATGTTGAGTGAAAACTGAGGACTAAACACAATAGCAGAGGGTTTAACATCTTCCACAGGATGATGGGATATTTCCTGTTGTATTAACAAGATTTGAAGCCATGAGAGAAGAACTTAAAATATTTGTTTCAGGCTCTTACCACTTCTCCAAATCCTAGGTGCCTTCGGGTGTCTCATCTCAAGGATACAATTAGTTTCAGAGCTCTATCAGTCATTATCACTATTATGCTTCATATTCTCACTAAAATTAAAGAGAAGATATACGGCAGATAGTATGATGCAATTCAATATCACTAAGAGAAGAAATGGTATATATGGGTACACAGGGAGAGTTTTAGCTAAATTTGGTTTTTTGTTCATAGTACCCTGTAGGCCAATCAATGAAATTGCATCTTTTACTGGCCCAGCCCAGTGCCCAGTAATTCTCTTTTCCTTTCTGTTATCTTTACCTCATTTCCAAATGATTTCTCAAGTGTTCTTTTCAAATTAAAGTCTAATAGTATATTCCTTTCTTAAATCTTTTTACAAAGCACATTTATAATATAAATCAGCGCAATGAAACCACTGAATAATGCAGGCACAATATATACATCTAGAGAGCAATTTTTAAGCTCTTCAAATTCAAAGTGAATGAGAAGAATGCAAATAAGGCTGTGGATAGTCTTGCCTTTTATCTGTGTATGCCTCACATATCTCTTATTTTCTACTTCTTATTTTCACAATAGCTCATCAAGCAGAGTTTTTGGGTTTATGTTTTTTTCCATCCTAAATTCAGTCAAGCACATTTTGTTAAGAACAGGATCATCAGCTTATGACATTTAACTAGATCAATGAGTGTCTCTGATTTTTCCTGTTCTCCAATAAAGATTGATAGATTTAATTCAAATTATTTTTCATATGTTAAAATTATGAAAGAATGAGGAACAGAGAGCTATGAGATATTCAGCAGGAAAGCAACAGACGAGGTGATAAGTTTGTGCAAAATATTGTAAGTGGAGTAGAAGAATAGAATAAAACAAATTTTTTAAAGAGAAAAAATATAGCAAGGAAGCAACAGCCACAGAAATCTAATGAAAAAAAAATAATGAATGTATCAGCAAACAGTATGTAATCTATCTAAGGAAATAAAAGCACTTTAAAATTGGCTGATTTGCACCTGGAGACATTTGGAAGAAGAATGCAGGTAGTCAGGCTGTTTATTTGGAGATCTAATAAACCTTGTGTTCAGGTCATGCCTTCTTCAGCGCTATCGTATTTTCACCAGTTGTTGCCAGTTCATTGTCACACATCATGTTACGTGTAACATTTTTCATGTTCCGTGTAACATTTTTCTTACATCTGATTTTCTGTGATCACTTGAAAAGTCTCTTCTTAATAATAGTTATTATTGCTTGTGATGGCAAAGCATGGCTTGAATACCACATTGAGACATTGAAATGCCTAAAAAAAAAAAAAAAAGTATGAAAGTTTACAAATTGAATCTTATGTCTTTTACTGCAATCTTGCAGACTTTTACAAAATAATTTTAGAACATTTGGCTTTGCCGACACTGTCTACTCAAAACAATATAAATACATGTATATTAAAAGTTCTGTGAGCTGAAGTTCTCTGCAGACAGCCTCAGATGTATTACAACAGCTTTCTGAATGGACTAGCTTCTAGTCCAAACATACCTCAGTCCTACAGAGAGCCTTGTACAACCCAGGACTGCAAGAGGTACATGCCATGCAGCCCACAGTGCACATGGAGTGTGCATGGAGTCTACTTGGAGTGTCCTGTTCTCCTTAATTTCCATCATGATGAAATAGAAAAGAGTTTATAGCAATAGAATATTGTTGGTTGTTTTAGTCTGTTTTGCTATCTGAGATTAAGAGAAGACAAAATAATGTTCTCTGATAAAGAAAACAGGTATTTTTCTTCTACTCCTGAAAGTCACCTTGCTCCCTTGAAGTTTCTCATGTAACTTCTGTTTTCCAGGACTGTTGAATAATCTCTTCTCTGTGGTGCTTTATGAACTAGTACCCAGTCTCCTGGAAAAGTATTTATGTACACATTTCTATATATATCTAAAACAAAAATGCAAATAATTGTGGTTAAAGCTATAGAGAATATGTCCTTAGAAAATGAAAGGATTCTGTTTTATAAAGCATTCCCTTATACATATCAGCCAAGGCTTCAGTGCAAGGTAATACATAAATAAGTCTTCCACTATCACTGGTAGAGACCAGCTGCCAGGAAGAGCTCAAGCCACCAGACAAACACAAGGATATGTCAGGCTGTTGTAGCAGCAAAATGTTTCATGCTAGTGAGAATATATTTTTCACTGGACAGGGTTAAGACTTACCATGTTAAAAACATTGTCCTCATCAATAAAAACAGATCTCAGATCAGTAAGAAAGCACCAAGGTGCTGTGCAAGCTGGGGATACATTTCCACTGCATCATTCTCTGTGAGAAGCACTGACCCTAGTTTCTTTAATTTCAATCCAGCTGCAAATAATGATGCTGGAAGCCTTATTTCTGAAAACAGCCTGATTTAAACTGGAACATTTCCCTTATTGATCTCTTTATCTAAATGTGCTACTGCTTTTTAGGAAACCTCCAAAAGAAAAACGTAGTTAAAACTTTTGAAGAGTAACCAGTCAAACTATAAGCTCAATATAATTTCATCTGTACCAACATCAAGTGGACATAAAATTAAACAATTTTTTCTTGGCGGCAGTAAACAGTGAGGGGAAAATGGAGCTTTAAAACATTAGTAAAAGTCAGTGAGGTGGAGATCAGGGTATTAGGAAACTTACTTATTTTGTATCTTCTCCAGCATATTTGTGGTCAGGAACATTTTGTGCTTTTTACACCCTCTCAGCCCTAGCAACACTATTGTCCCAATAGCTAGGAACCCCGAGTTTGAGGTTAAGTTTTGGCAGGTCTGAGCTGGCCACAGTATTTAGCAAGATACCCCTAGTGTATTTTCATATGCTCTATTTATTTCAATAAAGTCAAAGGACAATTTTAAACAAAGGGCATAGACAAGGGTAGCATATATTCTTCACTGTGGGTAAGATATCATCTGTATCAAAGGACACAATCCCCATCATGACTACTTCACATGGGAAATACCAATACAAATCTCTCGAAAGTAGTGTTTAACCCTATTAGTTGAGCCTGATGACAGAGAGTCAAAACATCACAAGCTAGCAAAATCTGTGCTCACCACTCCAGCTTCTTACCATACCATTTGTGCAAGAGTGATTCCAGGTTTCATTATCTCAGGCTACTGACTTCTATTGTTGGAGTTGTTGCACTTGGTAAAAGAAGATGTAAGGACACGTACTAGCCAATTGCAGGATAAAAGATGGAATATAAAAATATTTCCTATTCCTTTCTTTTTCTTCCATCACCCCTGCATTAGCACATATGCTGAGTATGAAAAGACTAATTTAGTACCAACTATAGTCACTTAAAGTCATGCATCGATCTTGTCTCCAAACAATGAATGTTATTTTTCCTAGGAACTGGATCTATGAACTTAGCACTTTTGGTAACTAGTAGCATTAAAAATGCTTATTTGGTTTTTATTCCACATATAATCAATAGTTCTAATCAGTTGCCTCTGTACATGTATGTGTATCTTTTACTAGAGATATATATATTGCTATCTGAATTGCATTTTAGATTAGTGAGCATTTTTGTTCTTCTTTGAACACATACGTAACGAACAGGAATGCACTAGTAGATGCTGATAAGCCAAAGGAAGATGTGAATTCCTGAAAAACTGGAAGGAGCACTTCTAGTAAATCGCATGCGTCACTGCACATAAGTGACTCAGATAGGTGTTCATAGGAAAGTAGCTCCTTTGCATGACAGGCAGTTAGATAGAGAGTTTTGTCTTAGCTAGCTCACAGCTGAAGAGAATTAACATCAGTTCTTATATGGATAAAGCATTACTTAAATCTGCTTAAACTTCTGAAGTGCAATAATTCTAGGAGTTAACAACAGTTTTAGCAGCAATACAGGGATAGAAAGGCCATCAAAAGTCCAGCTTCCCACTAAAATAAATCTAACATCATGTAGTTTTGTTTATAAACCTATCAAACTCCAACTTTTTTATCACCAATAGTCTCTTGGAAGACTGTTTCAAAAGGTTGTTTACTCCTTTGATGGCTAGAAGCACCTTCCTTTCACAGGTAAATTTATAGCCAGGAAGTTTATATTGAGTCAGTGCACAAAAGTCTTATCACTCAGATATTTCATCATCCTTCTGTTACACCTATAGAGCTATGAATGATCCATTTAGCTTGAATTTTCTCAAAAAAAATGAAGACAACTTTTTGAGGACCTATTTAGTAAGAAAAGTGTAAATGGGTTCCTGATGTAATAATCCACCTGCAGAGCAAGTAGTTAATGCTATATTGCTTCATTATGGATTTTTTGGGGGTGAAAACTCTGAAAAAGAATTAGGAGTTATTGAATACTTCAGCACACTTCACAAGTAGCAGTGACACTGAAAACTCATTTCTCTTTGTTATCAATAGAAATCATTCTCCAGCTGCAGAAAAAGGGCTGATGCCACTAATATTCATCAATGCTAACAAGAGTAGATAAGATTTGTAGACGAGATTAATTTAACTGAATGTAGATATCTGTGGTACACATACATAGACATGGGCTGGTTATTTAAGTTCCCATCACAAGACCCTATGCGAAATAAACACTTTATGGTATAAGTCATTTGTTTTGTAGGTCTACTCAGGATTAAATGGTTTTCTTCCTAGAAGGATTTACGTTTCCTTACTGACCTTAAAGGTAACCTTAGAAAGGAGTCATTTGATATTAGCTGAATTGAATAGTATCACGTCTATATTACATGACAATGACTTCAAACCAGACAACCTCATCTAGGCCCAGATTTAACTCTTTAGCCTGGTGTTCATAATCCCTTTACACACCCAATCTAATAAACAGAAGGGACAGGCACCTCTAAAAATCAAAAAGTGGCTGCAGGACTGGGCCCAGAGAGTGGTGATGAATGGAGTTAAATCCAGTTGGCAGCTGGGCACAAGTGGTGTTCTCCAGGGCTCAGTACTGGGGCCAGTTCTCTTTAGCATCTTTATCAATGATCTGGGTGAGGGGATTGAGCACACCCTCAGTAAGTGTGTAGATGACACCAAGTTATGTGGGGATGTCAACCTGCTTGACGGTAGAAAGACTTTGCAGAGGGATCTGGACAGTCTGGACTAATGGGCTGAGACCAATAGGATGAGGTTCAATAAGGCCAAGGGCTGGGTCCTGCACTTGGGTCACAACAAACAATGCTATAGACTTGGAGAAGAGTGGCTAGAGGGCTGCCTGGCAGAAAAGAACCTGGGCGTGTTCGTCTACTGATGGCTGAACATGAGCCAGCAGTGTGTCCAGATGGCCAAAAAGGCCAACAACATCCTGGCCTGTATCAGGAACAGCATGGTGAGTTGAACTTGGGAGGCAATTGTCCCCCTCAACTCAAGTACAGGAGTGGGTCCGGGGAAGGGCAATAAAGCTGGTGAAGGATGTAGAAAATAAGCCTTATGAGGAGAAGCTGAGGGAGCTGGTTTTTTTCCGCCTAGAGAAGAGGAGGCTGAGGGGAGACCTTATCACTCTTTACAACCACCTGAAAGGAGGCTGGAGAGAGGCAGGGGTTTGTCTCTTCTCCCACGTCACAGGAGATAGGACAAGAGGAAATGGCCTCAAGTTGCGCCAGGGGAGGTTCAGATTGGGTATCAGGAAAAAAATTTTACACAGAAAGGCTTATCAAGCATTGGAATGGGCTGCCCAGGGAGGTGATTGAGGCATCACCCCTGGAGGTATTCAAAAGACAGTTTGACATAGTGTTTAGTGACATGGTTTAGTGATGAGTTGTTGTTTTTTGTCAGAATTAGGTTGATGGTTGGACTAGATGATCTTAAAGGTCCCTTCCAACCTAGACAATTCTATGATTTTATGATACTATGAATTGCATAGAAGACTTGCCTCAACCTCTGTGAGTGCCAATCATTCACCCTCAGACAGAGAAAGAGCCTATATATGTTGCCTATGTATCTCAGCCACCTTAGTTTATTGTCTAAATTTTTAAGGGATAAGTACAGGTCAGAAAATGTAGGCATATATCAATTCATTTTACAAAGACAATGAAATAGCATACTTGTGGTGTCCATGAACCTCTAGGTTAAAAATCTTCAATCATATCATCAGGGTACTGAAATAATACCATAAAATGATTTACTCTACAGTGTTGTATTCCCACACTGTAAGTCACAAAATATAGTAACTTAAATATTGTTTTCAGGACATCCAGCAACTCTTGGAACCATATAAAAATGCCTCAATATAAACCATTTGCCAAACACTCACAGAGATGAGGACTGCATTGCAGACAATTCCTGAAAAGGAGGTGGGGCAGTGGGAGGGTAAATTCGTAACACAAATTATTCACAATGAATAATTCAGCTAGTTCTTTTTACAACACACTTCCACCAGCTGGCTTTTGTGCTAGAACTTCAAAGTATTTCAGTCTGAATTGATTAAGACTCTAAACTACATTGATCTGGGTGTTAGAAAAATTTGTTCTTCTCCAAAAAGCAATGATATTTGAGCAATGCAGTTTTGTACTACTTCTCTTGACAAGTCCATGAGAATATTTCTTTGAAAATTAGGACATTTTTATTGATCTCAGATTCAGAAGTATTTTCATGTTGGCTTTCCTTTACAAGGAAAGTACATGGTGAATCATAGGATTGTTGATATTTCCTTTGCAATAGTATCACCTTGGATCACTGAAAACTATCAGTTTTGTTTCTAGCTGCAGATGTGGACATTTCACAGCTAATGAAAAAAGTTATGTGCAAGCAATGTTCAACAAGACCAGTCCTTTTTTCCTCCTATCTTATTGAAATCCCTTGCTAAGAAAAGGAAATCCCCTTTTTCCCCCACGGCACTAAAATGCCGTAAGCAAGGACTGTGCTGGTGCTAAATATTAGCAGCTGAGTTCCAGAGTGATGTCTAAACAGAGTTCAAAGGCAGAAATAAATTTACATATGCATTGCTAGCATAGTTTCTTTTACCACTGCAGTATTCTATACATTAGTCTGAGTGCTGGAAAACTCTTTGCTCTGTGGCTTATATTTTAAAAACAAACTAAAACAGAAGAAATAATTTCTAGGGCCACAAATGGGACTCTGTGGAGACAGCACACATTAGGACTGAAGGCCTGGCAATTGCTTCTCATTTCTTCCCTTATTTATACTGCTTATTTATTCATGCTGTACTTGGAGGTTGGCAATTTTTTTTCTCTTTTGTCAAAGCAGCTGGGGCATTTTGTGATGCATCTCAGTGGGTGCTTCACTGTATTCCAAGACAAACATTATTTTACTATTGTGGGAAAAGTATGTCTTGTCCTCACTCATATGAATAACTGTCTAGCCAGCTTTATCATCATGGTGACGAGGAATACTATACATTTATTTGGATAAATGTATCTCATTTCCACATGAAAACCAAGGATGTAATAGATAATAATGACAGGCTGAGTTTAGTTTACAGTAGTGCTTGAAAGATTAGATATACCTGGAATGTCCCAGATTCAAACCTTACCAAATGCAGACAGTAGAGATGCATGTGGAGATTTCCAATGTTTTCTGTTTCTTCACAACAAAAGACTTGTATTGGATTTTCAACTGTTAATTTCAAGTGGAGCTGTGGAAAATTATGCCATCACATAAGTACCTCTCTGCTTTCTTTTTCCTTGTAAAATTATGATAACTGCAATTGAGACTGCAGTGGCAACTCCAAGACTGTAGAGCAAAAGGAAATGAAAGAAATATTTAGAGAAGACAGGTGAATATTATATTTGGAGAATGAAGGTAAAAATTTTGAATGTCAAAGTAGTTCCTTTTAATCCTGAGAAAAGCTGATATATTGCATTCTTTTGAGATTTGAGCCATTCCTGAAACAGTACAAAACAAGCAAACATTTTAGAGTAGAATCAATTTGTTCAAATTCTAGTGGAGGACTGACCTTGCTTCTGGTCACGTGGATATAGGAAATACCTGCTCAGGTTGAAGAGACTCCTCATCCAATGTGTTTGAAATTGTAACTTCCTTATGATACAAACTTTTTCAATATTAGGGGCAAAACCCTCATATTCCTGCCTTTTAACACAGGGGAAGCTTCTCTGGAGCTTTGTACAGGTATGAAGATTTTTCTGGTGCCAGAAATATTCTTGGGCTGCTAACATGCAGCCCTGGAAAGGAGGGAGTGCTCTTCCCAGCTACTGCCTCAAGTACCAGGGTCAGGGAGGAAAATCCCAGCAACCACATCAGGGATGCTGTTCTTTTGCCTCTACTCCCCTCCTGTGCAAAACCTCATTGCTCAGTTTGAGTGCAGGTATTGAGGTCCATGGTCTGTTTTAAAAAGATGTTTTAATAAAAGAGCAGGAATACTGCAAGCTGCCAATAATAGGGAACTCTTCCCTTCTACAGGAAGGACAGCAAATAATGATACTCAGGCTGATGCAGGCATCAGATATAAGTTCCTGGCAGTTAGTAGAACTTCTCCTCTGTCTGCATGTGATTTCCATGTGCTTCTTTTGTAGGCAGTATGTCTCAGAAAAGTGTTGAGAAAATTGGAAACTTCCCCATGCCCATGCTTTAGAAGACCTTGGAATGGGTGAACAGCCCTGGCTGATTTCAATAGCAGGAAGATTGCAACTCCTTCCATATTCCTGGCCCAGATTTAAACACCAGTAAAAAACTCCATTGTACACTTGCACACCAAAGTTTAGTCTTCTGTAGCAGTGCCAAAAGTTATTCTGAAATTACTTTAAATGTTGAGGATTTAGTTCTCTTCTGCACTTCTGCTATCAAGAGGTTAGATCAGCTAAAAATAAAGATTCATCCATATAGCATTCAATGAGTCTACAAACATAACTAATTTGTTCCAGGTTTCTTCTTCTTTATAAGGTGTGTCATGCCATAAAAATAGCAAGTTTGCAAAGTCTTTACGCTCCTTTTGGAGGATGAAAATTCAAGGGCAAGGAGCTGTGTGTGTACATACACACAGTCTGTGCAGAAGCTTTACCGCTTATTAGCATTGTATGTTTTAACATCATACCCTCTTTTCATCTGAGCTCTGTTCTCCCAAACGTTTCCCTCAGACACAGTCCCAGCATTTAAAAACTCTGAAAAGAGGTTTTTAACAGATCCTGTTACTTTTCTCCAGGTTCAGATACTTTTCTGTTTATTACCTTTCTGCAAACGTCCAGTGTGTCTTGATTCAAGATAAGCCTTCATATTTCTGAAAGAATTTCCCTGTTAAGTTTCAATTTCCTACTAGCCAGCAGAGGCAGAAACAGAATTTGCATCCCATTGCAAAAATAAGTTTGATAACTTTCCCATAGCACTTTCTTCTCCTAAACCTAAAAGCTACATGCTCTCTGAGGTCATGTCTTGAAATGTGCAGTGGCACTTCTGAGCAGTTGTCTTTACAAGCAGAAGGAAAGATATACTAGGCCGGTAACACTTCACAAACTCTGAAACCTTGCCAAAATAATAAGGGATAGCCCTCTGGATTTGAAGATGGAGGGAAGGAGAAACGAAGGTCTGCAGAATTTTAGGGTTGCACAGAACACATGCTTATGGCTGTTCTATGAATCGCTTCTGCTTTGATCCATGGCTTTTTGGCTTAATAGAACCACTGTTTATAAAAGGAGATTTTCTCATTTCAGTCAGTCTTTATAAAACAGTTTTTCATCTGCCATCAACATAAATACATATGAAAAAATGTTTGAAATCACATCTCTTCTTTCAAATGGATAACTCAACATCATTTTTAGCCATCATCTGCTAGTAGCTACACTGTGTGATGATTCATTACATTTAATAATTCTGAATTCATGCAAAGAGAAAGTCAAGGATTTTAAGGCTCCAAGAAAGAGAGAAGCCATACATGTATTCCAGATGAGAACAGCTGTCAAGCAGAGAAAGTAAGGAGTAATATTTTGATTTTGTTGTGAGGCGCTTCCTTCTATAAATAACACTGTTACATGGATATAAATCAGAAGTACTGTCGTTCTGATGAGACCCCAGGAGACTTGAGCTCTCTGCTCACGAGAAATTAATCTCGATTAACTCAGATGACTTATGTTGAGGTTACATGCTCATCATTCACAGAGCTAGGCTGACTCCTGAAGGTTTATATTCTCTCAGAAATGAGGGTAATTAACAGATGACCTGCTGCTAAAATCCTAGCTGAAATCCAGTTTGCACACCAGAGATTCTAATATTGCTCCCTTGTTTTCATCTGCACGCTTTGGTATTAGCCATTTTCGCACCAAATCTTTTCTTTCCTTTTCAGTTCAATGTTTTGCTTTTTGATCAAATAGAATTTTGGGGTAATGGGAAGGCACTGTATCTTAATTGATAAGAATTTTAATACTTTTATTTGCAATAAGTTTTTTGCTCTGGAATTTTCTCATCTTTCTGAATCTGGGGTATGTTTGGGGGACTTGGAGGTGCTTTTGAGAGTTATTTCAGATAACCCTGAGCTCTTTCACAATGAATTGTGGTTCATGTTAAAAATTGCAAGGATCTTCCCTCAGGTAGGACTACACACAGGCACCAGACAACAACCTTTTCTCTGACCAGAAAAGGGGATGTTGGGGATTCAATTGAGAAACAAGTTCTGTCCTACAGTGGAATCTGAAATAGTGGAGCAGGAGCCATCTCCTTCTCTTTAAAGGTGAGGAAGAAGCAAGAGAAGAAAGGGAAATAGTACTTAAGAAAGATGTTTCCGATATAAATTGTTAAAAGATGAAAGTCACGTTGTTAAATATGTGAAGAAATTAGAACGATCAGTCTTGTGTTTAGTACTCTGAACACAGAGTTTACAAGTATAAAGGCTTTTTTGTTTTCAGAAAAAAGACCCAATTTTAGATATCTGGTAGGGAGGCTGGGGGATGGGAAGTTACCATTAACTGGAACAACTGTTCAAAGGAAAGAAATGAAAAAGGGAACAGCAGCGGAATTTCTCTCCAAGTTGCCTACTGAAGCAGTTTCGGGTTTAATTTTCGTGTCTGTTTTGCAATCCCTTGATAGTCAAAACTGGCTGACACACCACATGAGATATGCCAGTGCCAGTCCTGGGTATTTTGGGTTCCTGGAAACAGCACAAAGATCTGTGTTGACAAAAATTTTACAGATGTGCCAGATTTTATTATTCAGAGAGGGAAGAAGAGGCCCCTCAAATAGGGAATGCTGCCCTGCCAGCAGTGGGCCTCTGAGATGTTGGCTGAGTTGTGCCTTGGGCCACCCAGGCAGAGGGCATCTCAGTGATGAGCACCCAACATGTCCTGTCTGACTGGAGCAAGGAAAGGAGAGTCACTAGAACAAGCTGTCAATGCGGTGTTGCTTTCACAAGCATTCCACAAATGTGAATAAAGCTCAACTTAAACTCCTCTATGCTTTATTAGCTCCATAAAGCAAAGAGGAGAATCAGGATAAAGTATAGTGGAGGACTTCAAGTCCTTTAATTTAATAAAGTCCAAGATTTAAGCAGTAAATACCACTCAGTAGAGACAAAAGGTATTGTTCATATGTTAGAAATCTGTGTCAAAATTTGTGCAAAATGAGATGTATTCTGAAAAATGAAAGAATAAAATATATTCTTGAGCTCATTTGGACTAATTTTCTTGAACCATATTTAACGATATATCCTGTAAGCACATTAGATTAACTGAGAAACTGTTCTCTATTATCCAAAAACCAAAATTAATTTCTGTTTCTATTCTAAATTCAGTCACAGGGTGTCTTGCACAGAAGAAATTAAGTAAACTTAATTTGACAGAAAAGAAACTCTAATGAAAGAAAGATGCCTTAAATCCCATCAGGTTAGTAAACAGTTTTCTAAACTTTTGTGAGGAAATCCTTTTACTTTGCTAAGGAAATTTGACACACAGACATTACATTTTGCTGTATTTGACAATATTATTTAAATAAAGGTTATTTTACTGCCTACAGAAAAAGTGTTTTCATCCAGAGCATTTTGCCTAGCAATTTAAGTGTTTATATAGATTTTTTTCATCTATTGAACAAGTATACAATTAAAAACCTGTAAATCTTTCACAAAATACTTTTTTAAAAGTGCTTTCTTTTAAAATTGTTTATATAAAAATCAGTATATTTATACAACAGTGAAATCTTCAAATAATATTTCTTTAGATGTCTATAGGAAAATTACATCTTAACTGTCTAATTTTTATTACTCATTATGTACACTGCAAACAGTCACATTCTCAAACATCCCACGGGCAAGAGGACCTTACAAGCCAAAGAAAAATTATTTACAGGCCAGAGCACAATTTAGTTATCAGTATTAATGTCGTAAGATTTTTCTCACCTTTGTCTGTTTCTGGTGTTCTTGTGGGAAATTGCACATAGGCCTAGCACTTAAAGATATCTTGAAGGGAAAACAGAAGACATAGTATGTGCAGTAAAGAAAGGGTTAGGTGGCAGCTAACCAGCAATCTTCAGTCCCAAAGGCAGACTGTGTGTCAAAGTGAATGTCAGTACTTTCTGGATAAAGCCCACTTTTTCCAGCCCAAGACATTTCTGTTCATTCAGATTGAGTGTTTTGAACAAATTTAGCAATCTTCTGAAGTATATCTCTAAATCCAAGCGCTGAAGTACTGGCTTTGAAGCTAATGTTCTTACAGATTAAAGTACTTAAAAAGCTTGTAGAATTGGCACTGTTGTTGCACAGGTGAAGAGATTGCTTTAGATACTAGTATGCATCTGCAGTGCTGAAAGACATCAGGAAGAAAAGTCTGTCTGAGACTTAGAGCACTCCTACACAGGTCTGACACAGGTAGGAAGCTGCAGAATGAAGCACTTCTGACTGAGAAGCGAATAAAATCAAAATCAAACACAGTTGGTTTTAGGAGATTGAGTACCTCGGCTAGTGACAGACAAATGTTATTTGAATTTATTTTATTTATTATTTTATTTTGTTTTGTTTTATTTTTCTACATAGATCTGAGTAGACAGGTTATAAAGCCAGAGAACTTCATCTTGCATTACAGAACATGAATCATGTCCCATGTTGACCACACTTTATTGTTCTAAGGACACTACCTCATGCCTTGGTGGAGGGCAATAAAAGGTCTTTTGTCTTCCTTATTCTTAGACCACAAATTTCTTCACTTTCTGTGTATGCTGTCTGTATACTGCTCAAGTGTCCCCACTGATCTCCATTTACAGTACTGCTTTCACTGTCTGGATTGTATTTGGCAGCTCATGTTTTCAGAATACATTGCACTTTGAACGCATTTTCCTTACACACCTTTTCAGAGATGTCACTTTCAGAATAAATGCCCTTTTGAGCAGACTTTAGATCAGCCATAAGTATTGTTTGTCTTCAGGTTGCCTGCTGCAGGGAGCTGCGTTCATAAAGATTGAACTTTCCTGGTTCTAGCAGCAAGAATTTGCTTCCTCTTTGCAAAGTCCACTGCACTGTCCATCATTAGATTGCTGTTGAAGTGGAATATGTGTTACAATGAGCTTGTTTCTTTAGGTGACGTGCAAGTATTAACATGAGACCTAGTTCAGAAGAAAAACTGGATCTCGGAAGAGATATTTTTTAGAGACTCCTCAATGAACATAGGTCCTTTTCTCAAATTTTGATCCATTAAAAAAGCAATTAGGAATCTTTATTTTATATAAAGAGTCTCTTTAGAAAGCTCTAAATTTAAAATAGAACTTGAAAAATATATTAGGTGTCATCAGAAACAACAGTAGCAGAAGAAGTACCTGATTTTCAGTGGTGCCCAGTGGCAGGACAAAAGGAAATGGGCAAAAACTTGTTCATAAGAAGTTCCATCTAAACTTGAGGAGGAACTTCTTGACTTTGAGGGTGGCAGAGCACTGGAACAGGCTGTCCAATGAGGTGGTGGAGTCTCTGTCTCTGGAGACATTCAGAACCCACATGTGCAACCTACTCTAGGAGGAGCTGCTTTGGCAGGGTCGTTGGACTAGATGATCTCCATAGGTCCCTTCTGACCCCATATCATTCTGTGATTCTGTGAAACAGGTCCCTCCAATTTCTTTGCCATGGGATAACCAGAAGAGCAACGGTCTGTTTGGGACTGTAGTTTCGCAACACTGTCTGAATCAAGCTGGCAAGCACTGGAAGAGTAAGAAAGAGAAAGATGAGCAGGATTAAAAGGACATCCGGAGGCGCTGGGTTCCCTGGCACAAAATGGCTATTGAAGTTGTGAAGTGAGAAAAGCTAAATATGATGACAATCTTCTTTTAGCCATCTGCTGTGGTTTTTCCTAGTTTTCTCCAGCCCGGTATCTGAAACACAGTCCTTCCAAATATGCTTTATTTCTTTACAGGTATTGTCCTCCAAAAATGACTGCACATATTAAAATGGAGTTCTGCCTCTGCAGTGCCACAGAAAGGTTAGGTAGACATTGGGGTGCATGTTGATAAAATGGAACTACTAAAACTGGCACCAGGTCTTTAACCAGGTCAAATCTTAGGCAGGTGGATTTCCCATTATTTTTTTGAAACCTCTCTGCACAAACATCTTGTTTTTTCCAGTTTTACTTAAAAATTGCACCTACTGCCTCATAGAAAATGGCAATTCATTTATATAAAATCAATTTATGTAGACAGGGAGGTTTTGAAGTAAAGTCCAGGAGTTTTGTTTGCTTTTATCTGTGCTTAAATTCCCTCTTCAGAATTGAATAAAATAAGTGTTAAGACTGTTGCTACCTTTTGCAGGACTTTATGTTTAAAATGCAAACATAACTGACTAATATAAGTAAGATTCCTCACCCAGTGACCCATTATGAATAAAACCCAAACACATAGGTGTCTACATCTAAAAGTGCTGCAGTTTTTGTTTCCAGATAACTTGGAAAACTAGTAAAAACACACTCACCATGCCTCATGACGGATTACTTTTTTACAGATTTTTAACAGTATTTCTGACACATAGAGACAGAAAGCAAGTAATTAATTTTATCTTTCATCTTTTTAAATCAACTTAATATCAACAATTTCAGCAACTGTAGGTATAAATTTATTTTCCTAGTTCAGGTTGATATTTATACTTACAAGGACACTGAATCCAGTGAAAAAGACGTCACTAATAAAAAATAATATTATAGATTGAGTACAGTCAGTGCAATTCAATGTGCAACATATGTTCATAATATGCTCAGTGATGTAAAGAATGCAAAACAGGAAATTTACACAAGAATTTACAAAATTTTGCAATGCTAGGAAAATGGAGACCTTCTTAATGGACATAAGAATGTGGGTTTTGTCAGTGGCAGCTCTGACTTGCAATTCTACAGAAAAAAATAACACTTCTGCAACACAAATATAGATTAAGTTACCATGCTATGACAGCCAGATAAATAATTCTAATGACTACTGTGTATGGAGAGAGGTCATTTGTCTAGGAGTTGAAAGGTATGAGGTCAAGACCCATCTCACTGGTCAGTTGAGATAGCCTCAGAAATGTCAAGTAATTTCTTTGTGACTCTATTTCCTATTCTCTGTCAATACCGCCATTTCAAACTAACTAGGGTCAGATTTACTGGGCGAACACCTACCCAGAACCTCATTACCTAGACTCTTCTCATTGTTCCTGCAATGAAAATAGTAGCTTTGAGCATATGATTCAACTGAGCAGAAGATTTATCTTTTAAATTGATAAATCACAACTTTGAAGTCATTATTTCCTTCTAATGGTTACAGGTACCTGAATCAAATATAAATGGTAGGTATCTAAAGTAAGGTGAAAAGAGTGAGACTCCATTGGGTCCACTGGGTCCTACAGTATCAAGTAGTATGGTCCAGAAGAAGTAGCTCTCCAGAGCAAAATACTTATTGCTGAGGGTCCGACATCCTTGCTAAAGGTGCTTCAGGGGTTTTACTTCAGATGAGAAGAAAAAGACATTAGAGAAGCACACCTTTTGATTTCATTTCACCCCAGAGGAATCCATTTTACATTCTCCAATCATCTTTCATGGTGAGAGACAGAATGCAATATTTGGGGACAACCAGAATACACTCTTCCAAGGTTCACTTCTTCTCTGAACTAAAATACTAGTATAGATCTGCCAATTCCCTCTTATTTATGACTATGACCAACAGAATATAGAATTATATATTCAGGACTCAGAATTAACTCACATTATTCTAATAATAGACACTAATGATCCTCCAAAAATTCTTTTCCCAGCTTTGGGTGCTACTTATGTGGAGTCTGATACTAATAGATTTATCTCATTCCAATATAAAAAAAAAATTGTCTTTATTTTGTTCATCCTGCATAGCATCTTCCTTGTTATGGATCCCCTTCATAAACTCACTTGATTTTGACTAAATGGCTTTCTCAAAGGTAGGGTTGAGGCAGGAGCATTTGAAGATCGCTCTTCAAGTGACTCACACTATCCCATGACTTTCTGCACTCTTTAATACTTTTGGTCAGGCTCAACATCTTAAGTTCTCTGCTTGCAGCAAGAGAAAGGACATGAACTTGATCTTTTATCATCTATCACTCAACACTGTCTAATATGCCTGTGTGGGATTCAGATGTCTTTTAATCACTGTTTTACTTTGTAGCTTTTTACTTACATTTTGCCACCCCAGCTCTGTCTAGCACTATTTTTCATCCTTTCAAAGGCTTATTAGTGATTTTCTTCCTTCTGTATCATGTTATGGGGTTGGTGAAGTTCAGATTTTCTTTTCCTTTATATTTTTTATGCTCATAATTCCAAAAGTAAGTGAAGGATTTAAAGATTTGCTTGTGAATTCAGTGAAGTACTGTGTTACAAGGTATATATAAAAATATAAAAATCAAACCATAATTTTCAAAACAGACCAATTAAACTATTTTTTCCTGTGGGAACCCAGTTGGTGTTAGATATCTGCGTGGCTTTGCCACAACTGATCCTGAGTTAAAGGTATGAAATTGCTGAATTCCTGAAGCTGCTGGGATTGCTTATGATGCTATCAACATTTTAAGGTTAAACAGTGAACTCTGGATTCAAGTCCTGGCAAGAATGGTACAAGAAGGATTGATTTTTATGTGTGATGGGGGTTTTTTTCAGTTTTGTTTTTTTTTTTTTTTTTAAGTCCTCTTCAAGTCTGCACGTAGCCTGAGCCGCAGTAACTGCAGCCCAGGGCAGTGTCAGTGAGGCAATCAACACCTTATCTGGGTAGCTGTCATTTCCTGTTGAAAGAGGTTGCTGAGGTATGCACTGAATCCACAGCTCCCCCCACAAACTACTTCATCCTCTGCTATCTCTCCAGTGATCTTCCTTCCCACAGCAGAGGAAGAAGGCTGGGCCTCTTCATACTGCCGCAAACACCTTCCTCTTCAATGCCAACTGCTTTGATTCAATGTGAGCGTGAGGCTGGGGGGACCTCAGTCATCCCAAAGGGTTCCGTTGGCCTCAGTGGCACCAGGATATGGCCTTCATGACACAAAACAGCACAGGAATTTTCTGATTTCTTTATTTTTTTTTTTTTTTAAGGAATTTCAGTTCTCACTTTTGGGGAACTGACTTGAACCGTATGTTGTAGTCCCCCAAGATTCATGGTTTCCATAGTACAAGTAATGATATGTGATATGGAAGTAACTTCATTTTTAATAAAACAAAGCCAAACTATATATAAAATAGTATAAACAAAATAATAAGTAATATAAATATAATAACTAAATTCAGCCACTTTCAATCTTCCTTCCCTCTGCTCGGTAATGAGATTAAATGCCAACTTGATTGGAGACAGATTGTTTTTGAATTGTATAAAATTTTATTTTTAAATGATAGGGCTTGACCTAAAATCAGGTTTATATATAGCTAAAATAGAATTATAAATGGTTAAAGGTTCATGTTCGAGCTTTTAGACATCTCTGTTTGCTCAGGATTTTTTCCCCTTTGGGTACTGCAGACTAGATTTGTCTGGGCCAACAGAAATTAATTTGCCCTATAAAATTTACTCTCCCTGAAGCAATGCAGCAAACTCAGCAAGATTGTTTTGTCTAAGTCACTCAGAAAGGGTTGGGTGGGTTGGGAAACCAGCTACTATTCAAGTAAGACTGGAAAGCAGCAGAATAACACATTTAGATACTGATCTGAGACCCAATTCATCATTAGTGATACCATCAAGACCTCTGTGCTATTTTTCAGTAGGGGCAAGATACATAAAAACTGACATAAAATTTTCTAACATTCATTAACAGATCAGGGGAAACACAAGTTGGAAATTTTTCTTTCCCTCTAATCTCCTAACAAAGCCAAGCAAGAAAAAAATATCAATTCCCCAAACCCATGCTACCCAAAAAGTGAGAGGCAGTGTCTGAACATACTGAGAAAGTCATAATGTCCACTATGAACTCTAACTCCTTCCAATGAGGTCAACACAGTAGCTTTGTTTGCTACTGCAAACCGAAACCAAAACTCATCTCAAAGCTGAATATGGCAGGGTCTTTTAATTGTAATGCTGACCCTGTTAGGGTCATGCTTCATCTTTGCTTTCAGCTGCAGCTGCAGTATTTTGGCTGTGGACTGGTTTTACAAAGAGTTATTTCATTTCCAGGTTATATTGCTTGCTATTATCACAGCTGAAATTATTTTCTCCCGTGGAAATGGCAAAATGGTAACAGGGCACTGCGTCAAACTGTAGTCTGCACTAAGGTGAAAATTTTCTCCACTCCCATCAATTTTAAAAGAAGTTGTACAGAAAGCAGGCATCCCCAGCATACAGTATCCTTGTGTACAGCTGAGCTTTGCAAAAGAAGTTACTCCTTACTGCTTTTGCTTTCTTGCCTGAATGCTTTTACAAAAATTATTCACAATTGTTGCTAAGTCACAGAATACAACTGAATAGACTTGGAGGGCACAAGGGACCATTTCGGTCATGCACCCTGCCTAATAGAGACCACAGGACCTCCCTTCAAGAAGTAATTCCTGACTTGCATCCAGACCTTCTGATATACTAAAGGGACTTTGTCAACAGACAGTTCTTCATTGCTGCACTGTTTGTGAACTGCTCATTTCCAAACTGCAGATTTTGCAACATAAATTTTATATACTCATAGAATAGCCTAGGTTGGAAGAGACCTTTAAAGATCATCTAGTCCAACCACGCTGCCATGGGCTAGAGCAGGTTACTAAAAGCTCCATCCACCCTGATTTTGAATGCTTCCAGTGGTGGGGCACCCGCAACTTCTCCAGGTAACCGGTTCCAGTGTCCCACCACCCCCATCATAAAACATTTCTTCCTTATATCTGATCTAAGTCACCCATCTTTCAGTTTACTTGTTCTGGCTAGTAAATTTACTAAGTCATTACCATTTCCTTCCCTTGAAACTATGTGTCAGGTAAGTAACCAGTAAAGGAAAATACACAAAATGCACAAAAATACTAGGGCAGGATCCTCCACTGATATCAGTCACTGAAATAATATTCAAGTCAACCATTACACCAGTCGACATCACCTGAGACTCTGTACCCCAGGGAGCAGAAATAATATGATACGGGTTTTATGCTGATAATCAGGAAACACAGGAAGTTTGTAACTTCACAAATTCCCTTTTGAATAAACCCAGCTAAACCATTTTATTTCATTAAGATTTGCAATAGTAGACCAAAGGACACTGGCTTAATAGAATATGAATAATGATGAGTATTTAATGTGGCTAAAACATAATTTGTATTCAAACACTGAGGAAACTGAGATAGTGATAAGGAACCATAATTTTGTGGTTTAGGTTCAGTTTTGATTTAACTAAAAAGGCAAGTGGCAAATGATGATATGTACCTTTTGCAGAGAAAAGATGGCATGAATAGGATTGTCTTGTTGCCAATGCATCCTGTGAAATAGGATTTGCTGATACATTGTGGTCTTTTTGCTGACCAGATAGAGAGTAGCCTGATAGACAAGCTACTGTGAGTAAGTGGAGATTTATCATCATAGCAAATAGGCTTTGAAATTTCCTGAATATTTCCTAGATATATAGACATATGGACTCTTCAGTCTCTGGCACTACTGTTGACTCCATGTGTAACCTCCTGCAATAAACATCACTTCTCTGCATCAGCTGACACATTTATAAAGACAGTGGTACCACATGCTGAGGCATTAATTGGTCAGTGTTGCTCTGGTAGAGGGCACCATATCCTTATTACCACACCCTTATATTTTATAAAAGAGGTCCAAACCAAAGTCCTCCACTTAAATCAGCTGTCACTTCAGAAAGCATCTAATACAGAAAAGAAACCAGAATTAAACAATATTTAATCAATTATTCAGATGTGTGTAAATCATGATTCCTATGAGGCAGGAGGAATCCACTGACCCTCCTTGCTGAAAGACAGTGTAATGGGGCAGAACTCTTGGTAAACCTCTGTGCATTATAACAATAACTATGAAGCATATTTCAAACAGTCATCATCTTAGTAATAACATTAACACTTCACTCTTGGTAGTACTATGTATGATTTCATAAACTCTAAGCGGCTAACATTTTGTATATGTTTTGTCTCAAGACTGATCCTTGAAATAATAGAAAATAAATTTTCAAACCTTAGCAAATCCGTTTGCAAAACTTGGCACTGTAACCAGGGTATCAGTAATTTCTTATTAAGTTTTTATGTTGTCTCTTTTAAAAGTTTGTCATTTAAACAACTTACTTTTACTTGGAGCTTTACATTCCTAGAGACTGACATCATGGAAACAATAAAATTAATCTTCCTTCTTTCTTCTTGTGCATTACAGTGCAGGTTTTATTTTAATAGGATTTCTGCAACCTGCTTTTGAACATCTTCCTAATGTATAGGTAACTACCTTTGCCTGTAATGCAGCAGATTTCACAAATCATTTCTCAGCACTTCCACAGCACTGGCAATATTGGCTTTCCATAGAGCACAGCAGGCTGCACAAATGGTCCTGTCATTTTTTGACTAGACGTACCAAGTGATCTTCTTTTCGTTTGTACAATTTGCACTATTCAGCCACCTGAGGTTTCAGACTTACTTCACTACTGGATATGAAAAGGCTGAGGTACCTCACACTCAAGTGACTTTCTCGTGCATTGCTCGAGTCTGATGCAGTGTGTTACCTACTTTCTCAGTTCTGGATGTGTAACCTGCTCACGTGCCTCTAGACCATAATTCGACTCAGCTTCATTAGCAGTCATCTCCCTTGTGACTAAATTGTGTTGGATACATGTGAATGCTTGCATAGGTTGCATAGGTACGCAACACCAGTCACAATGTGACAGAAAATAGGGCTGCCAGGAGTGTCACAAGGCAGCTTCACAGTATCTCATTCACCCAGAGCTTACTTTTGTCTTGAAGACCTCATTGCTGCCCAAGCAGAGAATTCCCCATTGCCCCTGGGTATCCCTGACTCTGCTGCGCTGTCCTGATTGTGGAGAAAACATAAGGAGTAAGGATTGAGAAAATACTGTGAAAAGTCAAGGATCTGGAAAAACGTGCACGTTCTCAGGCAACAGCAGTAACATCTAGCTTGTCTTAATCCAGCTCTTTCAAGCACTCTACAGACAAGCACTTTTTAAAGGTAGCTGGTCCTGGGAGGGAGATGTTAACTAAGTAAACCCTGCGTTGCCTGCACTGACATTTTCAATGGAGCTGAAAAATGAATGAGGAAATCAGTCCAAGCTGCCTGGGCTGTGTTACATGAGGAAAAAAAACCCAAAAAACAAAAAAAAACCCCAGTAGTGGGTATAAGTGGGAAAGTAATATATTTTTTGCCAAATGCAAGACTTGTGACTAGAAAATGTAATTTGCGGAACAAGAAATAGACTTTTCAGGGTATTTTTTCAAATTGAATTTAATAAAAAGGTGAAATAACAATGAAAATACTTCCTTCATAAATGAGGTTTCTTATGCTCTCATTGAACTGAGACAAAGCAATAAATACTATTTTATTTTTTTAAAATCTATTTTTTAATTTTCTCTCTTTCATCTCCCATGTGGATGCCAATCCTGGCAAATCTGCATGGTCTTGGTAGCTATTAAAAAGATACAGCAGTCAGTAATATTTTTCTACTTCTGCATAAAGTGGTAATCCAAAAATTTTGGCATTAAATAGGAAGACACAACTTCTATCATATCAAAACCTAACAGAATTTATTTTTTAATTTTTGAGTGAATTTAATGGAAAATAGTAGAAAACTTGGAAATTCCCTCAAAGATAGTTCTATATAATAATAAATTAAAATATTTTTCCTTTTTTTTCCCTGCTTTTGTGAATATCTCCTCACTATTCTGTAAGAGACTAAATATATCTCCTGGAGTATATTTCCAGAGTGGAAAAAGTGGATCCATTAAAAAACAAATAGAGGGTTTAATTATATTTTGTCAATGAAAATATCCCTGTATAATTCATGGGCATTTTGTTAGCATGACAAAATTCTGCAGGGTTTTGGTAAAAAAAAAAAACAAACCCCACCATGTTAATTTATTTATGAGTCTTCAATGACAAATAAAAACGTAAGACACAATTTTTTTCTTCTGAATATTTTACAAGTCATAAAATACCTAATAATTGTCTACAGTTTTTTCTGAAAAAATATAGTTGCACTGAACTTGTTTTATTCCCTTGTGTAATGAGACCTAATTTATTAATAGCAATAGGTTCTGATTTTATTCACCTCCAACTTTCAAAAACAAATAAGCTGTTTTCAAAGCTCGGCAAATATTTATTAGCTCTTTCACAGAGCTGTGCCTTCTCTCCTCACCACCTCAGTCTTTAGTGATGTTCATCCTGGCCTTGGTAGTTTGGCAGTTCTTTTTTTTTCCTGCTGATTTTATTGTGATAAAATGATAGGAGTTATCAAACTTATCAAGGACTGTGCTGTTAGTGATGATGCACAACACCCTGTGGATCTTGAGATCAGGTGTCTGGAAAAAATGAACAAAATTAATTGATATGTAAACAAGGGGTGGATTTCTACAATCTCTCTGACATCGACATCTCACAGAGTTTATGCAATCATGGCTTAGGGCAAAATTTGTAAAAGTTTCTTTTGTTCACTTAAGCCCTCTCTTCCATGGCTAGTATAAGACACAACCTTTTCTCCTGCCACTCCTGTGATGCAATGGTTGCGGAGCTTAAAATATCCCATTTTGTTTACTTATTTTACAATTGTGAAACAGGATGGATCCTTGAGATACTGTATCTCCATGGCAGGTCTGTCCTGAGGTGCAGCCAAAGCAATCAAACCATCACTACCTTTACTCCTGCGCTTGCACCACCGCGCCCTTGCCTGACAGAGCAGGGGCTCAAACAAGACATATCTGTCACCAGGCTTTGTCACATTGCCTGCCTTGACATGGCTCTGTGGTGGGCACCCAGGAACAGTGTCCCAGTGCGGTCACACTATCAAGAGAGATGCCTGAGCACCACTTGGCTTGGTGTACCACCAAGCTATAAATAATAGGAACAAGCGGTGAATCCATGGACTATTACTAAATTTATAGCATGTTCATGTTCAGGAGGATTTTACTGCTTTCCTAAAAAGAGGTTTTTATTATAAGTCTCAAATAACAGAATTGAGTCCAATGTCACTGCTGGGGTCAGAGGGAGAGCAGGGACTGGAAGCATACATGGAGCAGGAAAGGCAGTGAGAGTGTGTTCACAGTCCCGTCAAAATGCTACGGTCTTCCCCGCTTGAAACATCTCAGCTATGCCAGCCCTGCTTGTCTCTTAACCAGAGCTGCCAACTGGGCTAAATCGCATGGTGACTTTGTGAGGCTGACAAATGTAGGTTAAAATGCACCGGCCAAGCTCATTTCCATTTGGATTTTACCCAAAGTTCCAGATAAAGGGCCTGAGCAATAATTTGATGCACTAATTAGCCCATTAAAAAAAAAAAATAAATGTTCTTTTTAGACACTTAAAGAAGAGAAAAAGTCTGTGGTACATTTTGAAGAATTTTGTGGAGATGCCTGTTGCAAGTAAGAATAAACAAATGAGCTCTTTCAAATTCCTGGAAATGACAGAGAGACGTGTTGTGAATTCTTTGAATTAGTAAAATAGACTGCAAGTGACCAAGCATGTGAAAAGCAGGGTTAATATGTCATGGAGAACCACAGCTGGTTAATTTGATTACTGCATTTTAACTTTTTTTTTTTTCTAAATATGTTATAACAAAGGACCAGAGGGCATTTTATTATAAAAAACCTACAGTGAAAGAGTACTAAAACTGCAAATAAAGTGGCGAAAACTTAAGAAAACATTGGTTGCCCAAATTTCATTTACTTCTCTTAATACAGTTTTAAGAATATGACAACATATAATCCTTATAGATATTACCCTTTGATACTCATTCTGTGTGTGGTGTCACACCTTGTTTACTGCACATCCTACAAATTTCCACTGAATAGCTGATTTTTAATTCTGCATAATTAATATTGTTACAGGATATTATCTGAAGTTTTCTGGAATAATTGCCTACAGTTAGGTTTCCAAGCCCTTATCAGTTAATTAAGAATAGTGAACCAGCAAATCCTACTGGAATCATCAGAGACACAACACTTTTGAAGCATAATTGCTTATTTAGGTATCTGCTCAAGAAAAACATGCTGGGGGTGAACTGAGAAAATAACCCACCAAGTCTTCAGGATTTAGTTCAGATCATAGAACAGCTTTTCTTGTCATGGAGTGTCATCCATTCTTCACACTCACCCCTTGTTCTGAGTTGCAGAAGTATAAAATTGCCTGCCAGCAAAGTTAGCATGTTGTAGGAAGCATGCTAACGTGGGCTTAATGCTGCTACAAGGACACAGCATTTGAGACAAACACATTCATCTGCCAACATTGACCATGTAGTGAGTACCAAGCATTTGTACAGCTCAGAAGAGAATCAAGGAAAAGCAGATTAGGAAAACACTGCTGATCATTTATAATTGCATCCACAAGTTCATCTCTGGGCCTAGTTTACTTTCCTCCATATTCACGTGAAGAAGTATCTCAGACTCAGTCATTGTAGTAAAACTGTTATCAAAACAGCATATGTGGAGGACCTGCAAAACCCTTTGGGGGATGAGTAACTAAATAAAATAGTGAATGTGCCGGCTATGACAAGCAATGACCTTACTGATTATATGGATTGTATTAGCTAGTGCCTCTTGGAGGGGGAGGTGGGAGGGTGGGGGCTCTACCTTTTCTGTACTAGTAGCAGTTTGCCCCTCGGAAGTGCACAAGGAGCTTCTTAGTTATGTGCATCTGGGAGCAGCTATAGGACTTTCAACCACACCTTTGTTTAAGCACATTGACCACAACAGAGACACTGAAAAAATCATTGGCTATTTACTCTGCTTATTACTGCTTTATCTTCTACCACGTCCCTGGTTTTGCTCCACTGCACTCCTGTCTAAGAGGGAAAAATCAAGTACTTTCCTCTATTTTGACTCCACTGACTGCAAGGACACACAGTGAGAACCACCAGGAAGGGCATGATATTCCTCAACTACGTCCTAGATAGCCAGAGATTTGCCTTTTCCAGTCTTTGAACATGTCTGAGAACACAAAAAGGGAGAAAAAAAGGAAACACTTCCATTTTCTTTTACATCATTCTTTTCTCATAAACTCAATGAAACAAGCCTGTAAGCCAGACCCTTTGCTTTCTGTGTAAACCAACATCTGTGGAACTATGCTGATTCACAGCATCATTATTTTTGTTGCTACTGCTTCTATGACTGAAGCACCTGAAGACTGTGAGTGAGGTAAGACTCAGCTGTGCTGGGTGCTCTATGGATAAAAATCTCTTGAAAGCATTTTCTCCAAGTGCTCACCAGCTGACTCAATACAAGAAACTACATGGGAGGGAAGCAGGTAGTGAAAAGGCAAGGAGAAGTGGCTGTTCAGAATCACCTAGTAGGGCAGTGGCATAGCTGGGAATAAACTCCAGGTATCCAGATGTTCCCATCACTGCTCAGGCCAATACACTGAGCAGGCTTGCCAGCTAAAACAAACATAGATGTTTTCATCTGTTGCCAAACTGCCAACTATAGTGAAATGTGCTAACAAGATGTACAAAAAGCAGGTTTCACTCTCCAAGTGTTTTCTAAAACAAAACAAAACAAACCACATTTTCCTCTCATTGCTCAGTGTCACTCTATTAAATATTTCAGATTTTTAGGATGTTGGACAAATTCAAATGTAAAGCAAAAGAAGAGATTCAGTGCTTTGTTTTTTTGAAGCTGGCCTCTGGAAATATAATGCAGTTATCAAGGATTTTCTCTCTACCATTTCTTTAATGTGCACATAAACTAACTCTGCTCATCAAATGGTAGATTTCAGCAATTAGGGTGGATGCCTTGAAAGACTTCTGCACCAAATGAAGTGTTTGTTTGAGGGGCAAGCAACTTGCTCAGATAATATGCCTAACAATACCTAACTAGTTTATCGCAGGAGTTACCTTCTGACATTCACTGAGAAGTTTTACACCAGCTGTAAATTATGTTGCAAAACTTCCTCATATGAAATCCCGTCAGCAAGACTCCGTTTCAGCTCCAAGCCTGCTGGGCAGGAAAAAAAAAGTCAGCACAGCAGAAATATACTTCCTTGTGCTTGACCAAAACTGAAAAAAAAAAAAAGAAAAAGAAAAAGAAGAAAACTATAAGAAACAAAACAGAAGCTTTTTTACGCCATTTCTAATTGTAGCTTCAAGAAGAGACTAGAGAACCACCTTAAGACTCTGAGTTGGAGTGGAGGGTTGGGTTTTTTTGTCAGTTCTTCATAGCCTTGAATCATCATTGCCACTGGATGCTGATTTGCAGCTATAAACTACTTCCAGTGTTTACATTAGGGTTTCTGAAAGAAATGCATATCTCAGGCCAGCAGATCAAATACATCACTGTCTACAGGAACTGAAGTGAGGCAAGTATGCATTGTATCCAAATGAGGCCTCCAGGAATCCAAGGCAAGCAAAAATTTAATAAGTTACACCCAAAAAAACTGCACACAAAGACAACTGTGAAGACCAAGGAAAGTGAGCTTTTTTACACACAGCAATGAATGCGACAGAAGTACATCTTTCTGTCTTTAAGAAAGTAAACATCCGTTTCACAGTGGGAAAGAAAGGCATTTTTCTTTTCTGCTCATTAGACTGCAGAGAGCAAGTGAGGCTTGTGGCTTCTTTCAGAATAACATGAGCCAGAGCAGGCGGTGAAGTCAGATTCTCCCAAGAGAAGAGAACTTTGGGTGACTCCTAGTTTCAGCATGATGGTCCCCTGTCTGCTATTGAATGCCAAACACTAGCCCTTGTGCCCATGTTCAGTAATTAGAGGGGTTGCAGGGAGGAAGGGCACAGAGCCAAAGAGAAACAAGCATCCCCCCAGGATGGCAGCCAGTGCCCTGCAATTGCAGGCTGCATCCCAGCAGCTGAAATAACCTGCGTGCTCCCATAGGTGGAAAGACTTCCGCACCAGTCCTCAGGTCCTGTTCCCCCTGCTTCTCGGCTGTTTATGTCGTGCCTCTTGCCCAAATAGCTTCCTGTTCCACCACCAAATGACACTCATTCCACTGCAAATGGCTCCTTTGAAGTCGCCGGGGAGGGGCCTGGATTTTATCCATGGCACGGAATCCTAACATAACTTTAACCCTTCTTAATTCTGCTTTTTTTTTTTTTTTTTTTGGAGGGGGAGGTGAAGCTGGGGGAGAATCAGGGGGAAATGGTGGTGGAGAAGCAGCAGTTATGAAAAGCAAGATGAAGTAAAAATGAAACAACGCAATTGTGTCAATCTTTAGTCAACAGTTAACACATTAATGGGCTTCCCAGAAAGAGTAGCCACTACTGCATTTGCTCATCCTTGTATGCAATTGTCTCACCAACTTGAGAAGATTTCCACAGCTATGTCAGCATATAGTCAAAGGCTCTTGCTTTCAAGGTCAATTAGCCCATGGTCATGTCACAGGGAGCTCCAAAGAAACTCCTCCAGTCTGACACCTACAATCCATGCCTACCCTGTGGAGGATGGGGAAGTGAAACTGTTAATTGATTGACAAGTAGGATAAAAACATTATTCTCTTGGCTTACTAGATATTCACACATAGGAAAGCCTAAATTTTTTTTTTTTAGTTTCTTAATTTAGAGAATTTAAAAAACATTAAAAAAAGTTTCTGTGAAATCCCTTGGAGTCCAGCAAATCAGTGCATCTTCATTTGAGACTATATTTTTTTCCTAATGACAATAAATAAAATGAAAAATTTTGGTGAAATGAGAAATCATTCCAGTTCCCAAATGACAGCACATCATTTAAAAAATGTGTCAAAGTCAGTCACGGGGAATTTTTGGAATGTTTACATTCATTCAGAAAAGATTTGGCAAAATGCATTCTTGAAATGTTTTGATTTCACTAAATCTGCCTCTTTACACAAAATAAAGTAAAAAAAAAAAAAAAAGGATCAGTGAAAGAAAGTTTTGCTGTGCTCAAATGACAGATGGCTCTTGGGCTATGCAGCTTATGTTAAAAGAAGAAAAGTCCTTAAACTGTAGTTCAGGTCACTGCTTAGTCTACATGTCTGTCAGTGTCCTTTTAACTTCTGCCACATTTCTCAGATTCATAAGAGTGGACTCTTCCATTCAAAGCACAACATAAATTCTACTTCAAGTCCAGGTTTTCAACTGCATAACCATAACATATCTTCTCCTAGCGTGTTTGTTTTAATGTATATAAAGTGGTTCACTGTGACAGCACAAGAAATCTTTGCAAAGAAAATTGTGCACCGCCTATAAAGCAATTAGCAATTAATACTATGAAGGCATAGGTGAGTAAAAATCTTAAAACAGCAGAGAGATTTCTGTTAAGAAACAGTGAAGATTAAAAAAAAAAAGAAAGAAAGAAAGAAAAAAAAACCCCAAGCTCCAAACGCAAAGTATGAATAAAGCATGAAAACTGGGGCAATACAATCTAAAACCTTACAATATATAGCACCAGAGACCTGTCTTTCAATTCATGAGAAAACCAAATAAAATGCATTATGAGCCTCCTTAAGAAAACACATTATGTATGCTTATATTGTTTAGTTCTACCTAAAAGCTGTATAAAAAAAGTTCTCCCCTGTGTGTTACACATTTGAGACCCTTGGGATTTCTCTTACAGTTTTATGCAATTTATTTCTATAAACTAATCTCCTACTTCCTCTTTCAGCATGGAAAAGGTGTTTTATTGCTATGTGTTTGGTTTAGCAATGGCAACATGCCATAGACAACACTCTAGTAAAGTGCACAAAGCAAATTTAACATTTTCGCATCCAAAATAGAAAATTTTATTGGCACACACACCCAATCTTTTCTCAAATGAACTCACCTTCTTGACTCTCACTCTCCTTTTGCAGTGATATTGTCTCATTGTCTCTAATCAGAAGCACAATCAATTGTTCCTGCAGTTTGTTTGTTATACTCTATGTGCTACCTGGTAGGTTGTTTTCTTATCTACATGGCCAAAGTAAACTATTCCAAGCATGTCAAAAGATCATCAAGACGCTAGTGACAATGCTAACTATTTTTTTGTTTGCTTCTGCTCTTTAGACTAACTTGGAATGCTAATCCCTTCCTCAGTGGATACTGCACACAGAGGAGCTTCAGCAAAGGCAGCAGAAAGCATTCACTCTAGGATTTCATTTGAGAAGGCAGACTGAGGTATGCACAGTTTGGGCTCCAGACCAATTTCTTGGGTCCTATTGCCATGATAGCATACTTCCCCGATGGTGGTTTTGGAGGTCTCCTAGGTCAGAAGCCCACAAGAATTGGCAGTAGTAGAACCCTCCAGTGCAGTTCAATGTGCAAAATCAATGCAAAATGCTCATTGTGGAGAATCATAATATGAATCAGAACACAGGATAGTCTAAACATTTAGGCACTCTCATTTTTTCAGACATGACATCCAGATTGCAATGCAGGAATGTAAGTGACCATTTTACATCCTTCTGTGCCAGTCTAAACATCCTAATGCAGGAATCAGGACCTTTTTTTCTTTGAGTACAAGTGGCTCAATAATGAATTTAATTTTTTTCTAAATTGCACAGTTAACGAGAGAAATTAATCCTCCTATTCAACATTTTTAACAACTTTCCCACATTTCACCTAAAGTCAAAGCTGAGTTCAGTGTTTTCACTGATCCTGTGCTAGAAGTAATTTCTACTGTGTGAGTTTTGGTACAGGAAACCCTGATTTTGGTGGGGGTTTCCAATTGGTATGATGGTGTGTAATAAGTATTATTATTATAATTTTCAGCAGCCATTTTCCATTAGGAAAATGATTATAGACAGAAAGAGGGAAGAACAGTAACCTCAATCCAGTTTGTGATCGTGCATTTTTATTGTGTGGTTTTGATTCATTGATCTAGCATCATGTTCTCCTTCTATTCATTTTCATCTCATCACTTAAACAACTTGTCTTGTTATATAGAAATTTGGAGAAATATTAGTGAGTCAGAAAATTCATGTGTTACTAAAAAAGAGTTGCTTCAGTTTCCACAAGTACACAATTTAAAATTTAACGAGAGAGGATGACATTTCTTGCTAAATTCTGATTTTATCAGAACTAATGATCTATTCCTACATATCAGTGGTGACTACCTCTAATCTCACTAACAAAATGTTTTTTTTACAGAAAAGCTATTTGCTGGATTTAGCATAATTGACCACAGTAATTATGGTGAGAGGAATTTATGTTTCATTTAGAAAACTCCTGGATAGCTTTTCTGGAAGCATAGGTAGATTAAGCCTTTAATCTCCAACAAGCATGTTTTCAACTGACTAGCCTATAAACTGTGGAGTTTAAGAGCTGTAGTGTTTGTTTGTTTATACGTCCAGAACCACACAGTTCTTTGCATGTGTGTCCGTATGCCCAGGGGAGGTATCAGACTGGCAGCAGAGGAAGAGGAAGGTTGCAGAATAAATTTCCAGCACAGGCAGAGACAGAGCAAGTTTACCCTCCCCTGGCCTGCCCAGGGATAGAATCTCTAGCTGCAGGAGCAATCCAGGCTGCCCACCCAGCTTGCAGTCATATCTATATTTCCAGAAGTGTTAGGGTTTTGATAGCATGTTAGCAATTTCCATTTCCATACTAACCTGAGGTAATTTCAAACCAATAGCTTAGAGGAGCTGATAATCTCTATCTGGAAAACCTCTCAGCTCCTCATATCACAGAATCACAGACTGGTTGGGGTGGGAAGGGACCTCTGGAGATCATCTAGTCCTCATAGAGTAGGTTGCACAGGAATTTGTCCAAGCATGTTCTGAGTGCCTCCAGAGATGGAGACTCTACCATCTCTCTGGGCAGCCTGTTCCACTGCTCTGCCACCCTCAAAGTCAAGAAGTTTCTCTTCATGTTTAGATGGAAATTCCTATGGCCAAGTTTGTGCCCATTACCCCTTGTCCTGTCACTGGGCACCACTGAGAAGAGTTTGGCCCCATTCTCTTGACACCCACCCTTTACATATTGCTTAGTACCAATGGGATCCCCTCTCAGACTTCTCTTCTCCAGGTCCCTCAGCCTTTCCTCAAAAGAAAGGAACTCCATTCACTCAACCATCTTTGTAGCCCTAGATCAAATTAGACTCCTCAAGCAGGTATGAGTTGTGGTCCACTAGCAAAGGTCAGCTCAAGTTCAACCTAGCTGGACACTGGGGGAGCCACAAAACCAGACCCCCAGTTTTGATAAACCCTGTGACACTCCCCATTCCTTCCCATCTGTCAGGGGTGCAGCAGGGGCACCTGGACACTTATTGATATGCTCAAATTCTCAGTTGCATCCTTCAGCTGAGGAGTTTTGATGGGAACTCAGTAAACTGAAATTGTCCTGACCTCTAGTGTGTCACAGGTGGGACTAAACATAGAGAATGCGTCGTTAGTTTTGTGCTATTATTTGGGCTTTCTTTAAAATTCAGAGCTTGGATAAGAGAGCTGATTTCTCTTTCTTTTGGCAGATTGCTTCTGTGGCAACATTCTTGGTTGCCTGATAGGAAATGATTATATTATCCTTACTGTAAGCTGGGATTTAGTTCACCTCTTATGTCCTATCTTGTGTGTGCTAAGAAATAAAGACTTGAGGCATTTTGGCAATGCATCTAAGACTGGAGAGCAAAAAATAGTGTTTCAATGTTTATTTTCAAACAATGCATGTCTATAAATAATCATGCATATCTCTATAAATTTAATCTTTAGCTATTCATTAATCATATAATAGGGTCCTCAATGATAATTTTGTCCACAGCTAATGAAAAGAAAAATCAGCTTCATTAAACTGATAAATTACTCTAAATGTGTTTTTACAAAACAAAGGCAAAGGAAACTTGTGACATGCAACAAACTATGGTCCATCCACTTGACACTCAAAAAGGAGAAACAGGTCAGTATAGGTCATGTAAATATTAATGGTGAAAGCAGCCTTCTAATTTTTGTGTGGTTAAACCAAGGGAAAACACATGATGCCCCTCTGAGCTGAACTACCGAGTGTTTCTTTGTACCCTCAAAACTTTCTTCTAGACTTTCAAGAAATTCAGGCAGAAATCATCTACATTAAGCATTATTTTTAGAGGTGTCTTGACCATGAAAAGTGACTCACTTTCAGAAATCTTCAGATCTAGGTTTCAGAGTGGAATGGTGGCTTTCAGCAGAAAGAAATCATTAGCTTTCAATTTGTCATGATTCAAACAGGAAATAAAAAGATAACATAATATTGCTTTTCATTGTGATTCCAAATGTCAAGAATTCTAAGAACTACCAGCAAAGGGAAAGGTCACTGAAGATTATTTTACTGTTGCCTCTTTACAAAAATGTTCACAGAATCTCAGCCATGTAGAGCCAAAATGTAGCTTTTAAGGTCTGTAGCCAAGAGCAAGAAGGCTTCAGGCCCTTCCACTTTTAGTGAAAAATCTCTGTAGAGAGCACAGACCAGGCAAAGAGGCTTGGGGTCCATTCTGAACACAGGTGTGAGAGCTCACTGCAACACCTCATCATTTCAAGGTGAGTTAAGTAAACTGCCATATGTCAGAAGAGGCTTGCTGTAATTCACTGTCACGGGTTTGTTTTGGTTTATTTGTCTGACTGTGCAATTTGCTATTTTTTTTACCAGGAAATGGGTATGGGGCCACAGGAGCTTGTTTGGAGAGGGAAGGGTGTTCACAGCTGTTCTGCCTGCCCACCAGAGGCTGGACAGTGGAGGAAACTTCAGTAGTGCACAGAGGTCCCCACCTGATGGGTTACACATAAGCCCATCTCAGGCACCAGGACCGCCTGCTCCTCAGCCCTGCAAATCCCAGCCCTCCCTCAGCAGGAGCGGCTTGCAGCAGGACTGGGAGAAAAGCCCAACAAAGACAAACTGCCTTTTGCAGGGGCTTGGGAGAAACCCTGAGACGATGTAAGCAAGGCTAAGATTCACTGATTTCAAGTTGGTTTTGAGTGTCAGTAGTTGGCACCACTCTGAGAGGAAAGAAGTTTTATTTTGTATTTGGGGAAATGCAATCTATGCTGCTTCATTGTGAGAGTACTTAATTTTAAAATAAACAGATCAGAATGGATTAAGAAATAAGGTGAAAACACGCTTTCTCAATAAATAAACAGAGCAGTTGGGATATGACTTGATATGACTTTTCCTAATGGAACGTGATTTTGACTCCAAACAGCTAATCGGACTTGTCAGATGATAAAGGTTAACCTTGCCATTAAATACTATCGCTATTTTGGCTAGAGTTAAATACATATGCTACATAAAATAAACCATATAGTGTGAGTAAATAAAACATTGGGAATACACTCAAGCTATCCTCCCATTTTTGTAGGAGCCTGAATGCCACCAAGCCCTCCCTCCACATAGAAATTAACAGCCAGTCTTTGAGGCAATATTAAACCCTTGAGAGGGTTTGTGAGTTTTGTGAATCTTAAATAAGTTGACCATTTGTTTTATGGGACAAGAGAGCACAACTTTTCCATAGCAGTGTTTTAAGAAATACAGTAAAAGTTCTGAGAGTACTGTCAAACACACCTATCAAAAAATGAGTCACTAAGTACACCAGAGGCTGGTTGCTGCAGAACAAAGGGGAGCTGTGACATTTTAACTAAGTTTTAATTCTTCCTTTAGGCTAAACCAATGCCTGATCACAAAACATGTTCACATCTAGCATGCAAATTTTCTTTCTCACCACAATTCAAAGCAATATAAATTATAGTTGTTTACATCAAGCTTTCACACTCCTTTGTACATTGGGCTTTTCTTCATTTGGCTAGCAGAGAGCCCACAATGTAACCAATAAACTTCATTCCCTGAGTTGTACTGACATCATCCTGGCTAAAAAAAAACAAGGAAGTAAGCTAATCGGAGATCTCCTGATTTATATTCTGTAATGAATACAAAGGGGCAGAAACCAAGGTCTTTTAAATGGAAACTGTCAGCAAAAAAGAAAACAGAAGAGAATTATTTTGAGAGGTGGCCAAGAAAGAGCAAAAGGGTCATGGGGGAAGAAGGGATACTAGAAAACGAAGGAATAGTCTGGGAGATAATATGTGCTACTGCAATATAGACCCACATGGTAACATTATGTGCTCAAAATGCCATATCTGTCAGGCTTTGTGAAATAACTAGTGAAAAAACATGGATCTTAAAATAAAGGCATGAATGTAGTCTATGCAGAATTCTGTAAATAAATGGCTTTTGCTTATAGGTCTGAATTTTGTAATATTTTCTTTTGGCCCTAAAGAATATTCACTAAGACAAAACATTGAGGAAAAGCAACACAAAAAAATGCTATAGGAAGAAAACTCTTTCAACTATTGGACATATTCTGCTTTAAACTTTGTAAATACATTTATGAGTCACTTCATTTTCATTTCAAAAGGCCAAAATCGCATCTGCTTTCAAAATTTTTGCTCATTTTTCTTTTTCCTCAGAAAACAAACTCAGTTGAATCACCTTGAAACCTCAGCTCAACATCCTGGTGTTGTCAAAACTTTTTTCTCCATTAAAAGGTCACATCCACACTCATTAAAGGTAGGACAAACTTGATAAAATAAAAAAAACCACTAGTTCCTCTTGGACCCAATACCTGCTGCAAGGTCTGCTTCCTGGTGCAGATCCTCAGCTGCACTAGCTGGCATGCTGTGAAGTATAATCTCTCCTCCCTTTCTTTCCCTGTTTATTCATTTCAAAGTTGCCCTTGATGAACTGGGGAATAGCTGCTCTGCAGTGGCTATTCTTTCATAGAGATACTTTTTTCATAGTGATACTTCCCAAGATGAAAACAGTGGTTCAAACACTGCATTTCCTTTGTAGGTAATCGGTACAGGTCACAACTGGCTCTTCCGTTGGACTTTTTCTTTACTTTGTTATACAGGAAGAGCAAAACAAACCTGTGAAACTCCACTTCCCCTTTGGAGACCAGCAGATTTTTTCAGCAAGGTAAGCAGGTTTACCAGCACTGAAACTAGTTCTGATGAGCCTTCTCATACCAGTAGGTGGATTGAACTGCCGGAGGAAAGCTGACATGAACAAGAGTATGGATTGTTAAGCATTGCTTCTGTGGCCATAACTGCAAGGTGTACCTTCTCTGACAGTATATGCAGCAATCAAAAGGAAGAATGGATCATAACCCTCCCCTTAAACATGGAACATACACTTCTGGCTTTGAATCTGAGAATGAGAGTCCTAGAGGGAACTGAGAATATGGAAGTAGAAAGAAAAGCTATGCTTTCAAAGGAAAAGGGTAAGGTGAGGGAAGAAAAATGCAAGCTAAGCGAGCTGTAGGAAGACATAAAACAGAAATATCAATCAAAAAAAATATACTAAAAAAATCACACAATTACATTTAAGTCAGAAATAGTGTCATCAATTGTAAGTGTTCAACAACAATGGAAATAAGATAATAAAGGAAATCAGCTAATCCTACAAAAGGCAGTCAAACAGCTACTGTAGAGGATTTTACTATATTCTGCTTTGGCCTGAGGTCAATTATGATTTTGGAAGAGGTTTTTTTCTGACCTGGCTCATTCCAACATTTAGGTTCATAGTGCAGCTCTAAGAACAATTGTAACAGCTGAAGGGCTAAGCATTTTGCAACATGTTATGGAAGATATAAATGTACCCAAAAATCATAGATGTCCAAATGCTGGAAATACAATTTCTGACAAAACTAACAATAATGGTGGATTGTAATGGAGAAACTGACTGGAGGCGAAGTTGGACTTGCAGTAATGAGGCAGTGTTGACCAACCCATTTTTGTAATGGTTCCACCCACAGGAGATTTGAGATTCTCTGATAATAATCCTCTTTCACTTTTGTGCTTTGTTGTAGTGAGTGCGATGGCACACTCCAGGAAATGCAATCATTTCTAAGATACTCACACACTGTCTACCAAGAAGATATGTGACCTGACTTCTAAGATGGCAAGAAAATTCAGAAAATTGATTTACCTTATTTATAGTACATCTCTTATAAACCATTGCATGTTCCTATGCAACTGCTAATTTTATTATGTTTCCTAAACCTGTTTTGCTAGTTTTACTGATGGAAATATTTGTTTAGATTTTATGGGCAGTCAATCTTCAATGCTTATTTCATGGCAGTTGGTAACTCTGTGCTCGATGTTTATGTCTCTTCAGTGTCATTTTAAAAACTCTCAGACTCAGCTGCTTCCAGTGGGTAGGAAAAAAATGCACCGCACAGCACTGTCTTTTGTGAAAATCACAGGGCGGCCAAACAACATTGATAGTAGTTCATTCTACTGTCCAAATGTGCTATGACAGAATTGGTTTCCTGACTTTTTCTCTAACACAAAGAGAAAAACAAAGACGATGACCACTGAAAAGTTGAAATATTAGTTCAATATACCCTTTATACCCTCTGAGGATTAAACAACTTACCTAACAAAGCCTTTCTCATTATTTATGTGTTTGTCACTAGCAAAACTTCCTTACACTGATAAACTTTGCTCAGGCAAAGCCTTTCTGCCTTGCTACAAGGTTGCTTTAATTCATCTGTCAAGGAGAAATCTTACTCAGACATCTTTAAATATCTCCCCTTTTGCATGATCTTTTTATTGCCTCCAAATTTCTTGAATCCTGTAATCCACAGGTACAGTTGTGTTAGACTTGTTTGAGCTCCAGATGTAGCCAGGTAAAGGGTTTTTCCATACTGTCACTGACACACTGGCTGTCTTGGTCTGGGTCATTCGTACAGGGAGGGTTTCTGGCTCAGCTCATGTTTACAGGCACCCATTCATCCATTGTCTAACCCCTCTGCGCTAAACTCAATGCAGTCATACCAGACATGTCTGTTTTAAAAGTATGGGATATTTTTTTTTCTTTTTACTTACAGGAAAGGATATAAAGACTGCCAAAGAAAATGCGCAAATAAAGAAAACAACAGGCTATTTCTAATAAACAACATCTGGACAAAGCTGCATTATGGAATTTTATTATTAAAATTAGCAGTGTTTACAGCATTTTTTGAATGATGCCAGTCAAACCTCTCTCATCAATCTTCTGAAAAAGAAAACAAAGCTAAGAGTCATAAAGCAACATCTTGGAATAGTTATGGCATTACTGATGTGCAGCTTATGGAAATTTTATGTATTGCATCAAATCAGACAATTGAACTCAGAATGTCAGCTTGCAACATTGCTTTATTATGCATGGCAGTCCTTCATTCTGAGTACTTAGAAAGAAATACATGGATTTCAGTAACATTTGCCGATCTGCCGTGTGGTCAAAAGAAACACCGTATGAATAGACTGGCTGTGACGGGACAGAGTAAGGTCAAGAAGATCAGATTTATTTTTCTGATCCTGTGAGTCAGCCGCCTTCTTTGTTATTGAACTTGTGTTCTCTGTGCCTCACCTCATTCTGTCCAGTTTGACATTTTGCTCTGGTCAGTTGGAGATTTCATGCTGCATTGAATGTTAGTATTAGTCTCATCTGTTGCTGACCACCTTCATTCCATACCAACAGATCATAAATATGATGATCTATCCAGCTGAGATCTTCAAGACCTGAACAGTTGGGTGCTTGGACAGAGCAGGAATTAGAACTTGCAAACATGCAGAATTTGCATTTTATTTGTCAGGCTGGACTTGCACCTGTTCTTGCTTTGTACACAAAACTCAAAATGCATGAGTCCTTTTTCCCAAGTTGTTTCTTGGGGGAGTGTTTGAACTTACAGCCTTTATGTATCCTCTTTCTTTTTAACCAAATTCATTGGTATCTCAGTTGTACCAATGTCCTGGTTTCAGCTGGGGTAGAGTCAATATTCTTCCTAGTAGCTGCTGTATTTTGGATTTAGTATGAGAATAGTTGATAGTACATATTGGTTTAGTTATTGATAAGTAACAATTATATTAAGTCAAGAACTTTTTCAACTTCCCACAGAAATTGAAACAGAGAATAGAGAGGAAAGATGGCCAAAAGAATATTCTATACCATGGACATCATGCTCAGTATATAAATTTGGCCAAGGAGGCAGAACACCAACAATTGCTGCTTGAGATCATCGGGTGGTGAGCAGTTTTACTACCTCACTCATTTTCCAGATTCTTTTATCATTATTGTTATTATTATCTTCTCTTCCATTACTATTTCATTAAACTGTCTTTATCTCAGTCCGTGAGGTTTCTTTTTTTGTCTTTCTTTTTTTCCCCCCCTGATTCTCGTTATCCCACTGGGGTGCAGGTAAGTGAGCAGGGGAGTGTGTGGTACTTAGTTGCCAGCTGGGGTTAAACCATGACAACCAACAATGCTTTGTTTGTGCCATTCAGAAAACACCAGCTTTTTATTTCTCAGTGTTTGGGGTCTGAGGGACAGAGGCAGCTGGATATACTGTACACTTTGAGCAGAATTTCATAAATGTCTGTCAAAAATGTCATGTTATCACACATACCAATGATACCAGAGCAGGAAGTACGAACCTATCTGATTTTGTTTCATTTATATGGGCATGGAGCTCAGCAATTTCCTTTTTTTTTAAGCATCACCCTGCCTCTGTCCTTTCATGATACTCATTTAACACTCTGCTATTTGGCTTTGTGATTTCATGTTCAGATAAGCACCTTGAAACTTCAGGTCCATTTTTAAGCTGGACCCGGGATAAGAATCACATAGGATCAGATAATATACTTTCTTTGAATCTTAGTTGACTATCCTGAAGCCAGAAGCTCATAGAATGCCTTTACACTTTCTACTTTTTCCTTTAGGTCTTATTTTATATGGTTTGCCTCTTGTTCACATAAACCTAATAAAAGATGATTATTATTAAGAGCAATCTGAGACACTTCAATAATAGTTTCTCAGCAGGGATCAGTGGCACCTGAGTAAATCTTTGCAGCTTTGTCTGACATGACAGAGATATGACTGGCAGAAAAAATAATTCAGTTGCTAGATAAGTAATTGCTAGATAAATAAAAGTAAAGAAGTTGGGTTGTTTTAAGGCTGGAAATTGAAAAGTCTGTAGTCCCGTCAAAAAAAAAAAGACACTTTCATAAGTCCTGTTCTGCAAGCAAAAATGTGCGCTTATCCTAGCCTGAACGATAAAGATGATCAGCTGTTTGGCTAGTGTTTGTCACTCTTACATCAATGTAATGCAATTCTAATAAATATTCCCTCATCTTTGTATCACGTCTTATTGCTTATATCAGTCCTGAGGTGCAGGAGGTTTCAGCTGAATGCCTTATTAATATACAGGTTTTCTCCCCAGCAACCAATCATTTATGTCTGATCTTGGATTTTTCCTTTACATTTAACTCTCGTTAATTTTAATTAGACTCAGACTAAGCCCAAACCCTTTAGCACAATTTATAAGAAACAGGAAAAGAAACATAACATGCCTGCCAGATGAATTTTCCCAGAGCTCTCACAGCTCTAATTTACACTACAGACACACCAGGATGTGGTTGGAAGAAGCCTTGCGTTTCCTGCTTGTGCATGCTTTGGATGCATGACCTCAAGATGTCAAAAAGTCAGTGGGTCATGGGGACAAGTCCAGCTTTGTGGGTTATATTTTCTGGCTTGTAGATATGAAGCACGTAAACAAAATTTGAAGATACAAGATTTAGTTTTAAGAGCTTAAGACAAGCCAGTGGTTTAGCTTTGCTGCTCTGAAAAAGACATATTTCAGCCTAAAATTTCTTGATTGCTTCAGCTTTTCATTATGCAAATTTAGCAACAGGGAAAGCATGTCATGAAATTACATACTAGAACCCAGAAAAAGAATTAATGAGTATTTTATTTTTATTTTTTTTAAATATGCTTGACTAGTGAAACCCCCTCTGTATCTAGTTTTTTAGTTTTATTCTTCCTCTTCATTATCTGTCATGCAAAACTGGCTTCTCTTCAGCTTCTAAAATATATTGACCTCCACAGTGGTAAGGATCCTTGAATCAGATTTGACCTTGGTGGCCTGCCATCCAGAATAGAAAGAGCAACCTTAATGGGATGCAGGTGCAGCTGAACTGCACAATTGATGTGGTAGAAGAGACCCTCAGGGGCTCCCAAAAGTCCCTTATGAAAATCTACCATCACATGAAAAGACTGAGATTATTTCCTTGCTTTGAGGAATCCCTTTTTCAGTGACTAGAGATGACATCCACGGGGCTCACAGCAATACTTCTAGAGAGCAGGGTCTTTTGTGCTTATCAATGACATGACAAAATACTTTGTATACAGTTTCTCTGCAACTGTTGGAAATGTCCCTTTGAACCAGGACGTTTATGTCCTTCCCTAGCCTGCCTTAAAAGCTATATCATACTGAAACAGGACTCAGAAAATAACCCACGCGGCAGGATACATACATTACAGTACAGGAGCACAGACCTCTGAGGAGGTCTGATGGCCAAAACATACGGCCTCTTTGACTCCAAGTATAATTCTAAAAGGCCTTTTTTTCACTTATGCAGAAAGCAAATTAAGTCTCTTTCCTCTGCTTTCTCTATTCACTGTACCGCACTTGTAATTTTGAAACATGAAAGTATGTGAGAGATTCAGTTTTTAAAATGGAGATATCGTGTCATACTTAATGCCTCTATCTCAACTAGCAGTGACCTGGCATCTTTTCCTTTATAAATGGGGCATTAATGTATCGAATTTCCAAGAGATTGAGGTCTGCTGAACCTCACAGTCTGATGCACTTCTAAGTGCTTGCATCAGTTGCTATAATCAGGAGCCCCTGAAAAATACAGTGAATACTTGATCATGTAAATTATCGTCTTTCATACACAGATTCATTTTATCTGTGCCTGACATGCACTTTGTGTTGGCAAATATTTACCCTGCTAAATGCTTTTGCACCAAGAGGTGAAGACCATTGACTGCATCCACACCCTCTAGCCCTTAGCTCTGAATCTCTCCTGGGCCCTATCTAGTATCCCCAGGCCGCAAGACACTGTTATTTTATTCTGTGTATTTTATTAATTTCAAAGGGTCTGAATCACTGTAAGGACTGTGTTGGAGAATATCAGCATTGCGCTTTTATATCATCAAGCACAGGGGAAGTTCTGCATGCCTTGGAGATGACCAAGAATGCAAAATCTCCTGGAGGACTGTGCAAGTGCAGGACTGTGCAACCTCAATCACAGTGCTTATTTGTAGACCTCCCTAGAATGAGCTTCCTCCAGAACTGTACCTGGGATTTCGTTTAAAAGAGATGCAGTTGATTCACTCTAAAAGGGTGTCCAAGAGTGAAAAAAATTTCTGCAATACAGGCAGGCAGTGATTGCGACCAGAGAAGAAACCACAGACCCAAGCACTACCTCACAGGAACACACACATATACACACCCATTGTAACCCTGATACTGACTGGAACTTTTAACACTCATCAAAGCTATGTCCTGTTTCTGCTCTTGAATGTTAATCAAAAAGTTTCAAAAGAAAGCCTTAGGGACTAAAATCTCTTGTGCTGCCAGATCTCAGGGATACTGGATGGCTGCATTGGGCTTGCTTTTCTGTGAACACTGTCATTGACTTGAATGGAAAGGGTAAGCTAGAGACAATTTTTCAGGGAAGCAATTTTCCTCATAGGCAGTCTATTCAATAATTAATTGCTGATAACAAAGTAAGATGCTTCTTTTACTCGTTTTAGATAATACTATGAATGCCAATTCTTGCACGCACCTAGAATCAGGGATTAACACTACCTGATCGAGCCTTATCCTTTATTTCTTCCTATAGTGTTGTTGTTTAAAAAAACAATAAAACTACAGCCACTTAAATGATCCTACTGATTTTTTTCACCAAAAATAATTGGTTTCACTTGATTTAAAAAAAAAAATGGCCAGTTAGCTATTTATTTATTTTTCCTTCTAATTGTCTCCTGGAAGGAAAAAAAATTATTCATTGCTGGTATTCTCATACACAGATTTTACTTCCAGCTGCAATCCAGTGTTTAGGTTCCCTGGGAGGGTAGTACTTTCATTACTGCATACTGATGTCAACCATCAGGAACACAAGGGTGGGTGATGTCAGTCAACATCAGGTATGGGGCTGTTCAGAGTTAGCTCTGCTCCCTTCAGAGAAAATTAATTCCCCCTATCACCGCTGCCTGGGGGCCTCACACTGTTGAGGTCTCCAGGAGTTTTGCCACTGACATCAGCAACAAAATAAAGATTCAATATAAACTGCCTGGCTTAAAATACCTGTGGCCGTATTATCTTGCAGTACTGGCGGGGCATTAATAACTGTCACCTTGCTTTAGTGCCTTTCACATCAATGTGACACCAAAGTCTTTAAGCCATTTAGATGGTTTATACATTGCCAGTGTTACATACGGTTTCATAAAGAGCCACATATTATTTATAAAAGAGCCTGGAAGGGTCCTCATAGATCCAATGCTTTTATTATTATTATTATCCTACTTTTTCTCCTGTTTAGGTCTTGCCTGTTTCAAACTGAAGTGGACTGTGATGTGGTAGCCAACCTGACTGCCAAAATCAGAGCATGGGATCTCATCCAAAACGCGCTGTCGTCAAGGAGAAACTTGCCACTAATTCAGTGGGATTTGGACCAGGCACTCCTGAATCTCCTCTCACATTACGTGAGTTTTGCATCCCTGTAATGCCTTTGGCGTCTTTGGAAGGCATCCTGATCTGCAGGAGGGAGAAGAGGAAAAATATTTCCTTTTGTATTTATTTTTTTAAACATTTTCTTTTACATTGTTTCAAATGCTTTTGATTTATTGATCAGCACACACCCAAAAACAGTCCTTGAAAGCGAAAAGGATTCAGAGGCTTGTTTGCACAGCTTTAGACCAAAGTCTGCTTAACTGTGAAAAATAACATTTTTGTAGGCTGTTACTTCTTAAAGAGCTGCTGGTGCCTTCTGGAAATCTTTGAGGAATAGTTTGTTTAGGAGTGAATCTGCTTAGGACAATATACAATTTTATTTTTTTCATCTCTATCTGCTAAAAGTCTCAAACAAAGCAACCAGAAAAAATACTCAAAACCACAATGAGAAGAACACACACAAACATACACAAAAATAAATAAATTTTTAAAAAGTCATATTTAACAAATAGAATCCATTGATGGAACAGAGCCAAATATTCTTACAAATAATGTAGCCTTAATAATCCGGTTTTAGAAAGAGACCAAAACTCTGAAACTTTTGTTAGCTGAAGTGGAAAGGTATTCAGATTAATATATGTATTTTTTTTAATGCAAAGAAACAACACTGCAGCTGATGTAAATGCTGTATGCAGAGGCAACAGCAAATGGCACATAGACTAGCCGAAAATTTGACAAAGAGGCCCTATATCTTTATACAGTGCCCTCCCCAGGAAGCCAAGACTTCACATTGCCCTTAACTGGAATTAAGATATAACAGGGTCATAATGTGAGGAACAAGCCAGTGAAGCATTTCCAAGTGTGAGGAGCCATTTCTTGATGTAAGCTGATACCGTCAATGTTTTCATTGCTGCCCCTACACTTCTATGAGTGGCATGGTAGTGACGGGAGCAGACCTCATTGCTGTCAGCTGCCATCAGACTGGTTGAGACCACGTGCATGTGGAATAGAGGAGAATATTCTTGAAACTGCTTTACTTTAAACTTCAGAGCAGTCTGACATTCAGACTGTGCTTCTCAGTTTTTTTTACCACAGTAACCTTTATGCTAAGCCCATCTGAGTAGAGAAATGGGTCAATGTTCTTAGCAGTGGAATTTCTTTTCCATTCCTATTGGTCTCTATTGAATTTGAACTGCAACCCTCTCTAACCTTTTCCTAATTGCCTCCCTCATATTTAATAATTTAATTGCAAAATGCATCAGCACAGTAAGCACAACTGAGAATCACGTTGATTAGTCATTTTTGTGTTCCTGTATCACTTGCCCAGTTCAAGATGTTGCCAGAGTAGTGAGTTTTACAAATTCCCTTCCAATAGTTTATATTGTCACAGTTTTGCAATTGTAAATGGGTGTCCAAAAGTTATGCAGAGAAACAACCTCTTATTATGCATTGTAGAAATTGAAAGTAAGCAAGCTAATGTATCTATGTAACTTTCCATTTACTTAATAATACATCAACTTTTAACATTGCATTTTATAAGAGTTAATGAACTCCAGTATACTGAGCTCTAAGGACGTGGGAGAAGTCAGTATCTTAGCTGGGTCCTGATGTTTCTACTTAGTTTAATTCAGCTCTTACAAACAGAACTCTTGTTGAAGTCAATGAATATTTAACTCAAAAAACAATTGAATAAAGACAGAGTACCAAATTCAACATTCATTTGATTAAATGTCTTTTGGCACCGAAACAGCAGGATTTGGCCTTAAGCAACATCTTCAGGATGGGGCCAATGTTCTTATACTCAAAAAAAAAAAAAAACCCAACCAACCAAACAAACCCAAAACAAAACCCTGAAAAAAAACCTAAAAGGCATAATTCACAAATTTCCTATATTAACCAAACAATGTACTTTTACTGACGTTAGTTTCCTATGGGAAAATTTGCAGTCTTTACTCAGCATGGGAGGGGACACTGCACAAAATTACATCTATCCAATTCAGTCTACATGAATGTTCCCTTTTCTCTCCTTAACCACTGGAAAATTTAACTGCAAGAGTGCAATTTTATAAAGGCTTTCTATCATTTTTATCAGTTTCCAGAATCCTTTCTCAGAACACAGCCTTGCCTGACTTTGTCAATCATCAGGCATATCTGCCCCACTTCAACATTCACATCAATATGCTACTGTAGGACAAATCTTTAAGTGGATCACTGCCTTCAGGCTCAGCTTAGCCTTCAAATTATGTAAATACTTCCTATTCAAAGCCTGTTTTTATTTCCCTGAGAAAAGCTGAAGGTAACACTTGTGATACCTAATCTATCCTTTTTATCCAGATGTGAATAACAACAACAAAAATACCCCAGACCCTGAGGAAATGAAATTTCAGCTTTAGGCTTGTTTACCTTAAAATATCTTTGTCATTTTTGCTTCCTTAACATGAGCATGTTTTGTCTGCTCGACAGGAAACAGTTAACTGAAACATGGAGTCCTCTCCCAGCGTTTTTCAGATGAGCAAAGCTCAGACCAGAGTCCATATGGTATTCAACCATAAACACAGACACACGACAGGAAAAATGCATTTCAAGTCTGTGTGCTGTGTGTCTTGGAAGAAGTTTGTCAAACAATTATGAAAAGAATTCGGCTTCCTCACAGCACCCTGGGAATGTACTCAGACACTGGATCTGTTCTCATCTGGCTTCAAAGAAAACACTTGAATAGGTCCTCTTTTTACGGAATAGTGTTTATAATGTAATTTTACTTCTCATTAGGGACCTCTTTCTTTGCCAATGTTACTTTTAAATAGGATGATTAATATTTAAAGTCACTTAATTATCACATGTTAACCCACTTCCAGAACTGGTTACAGCTACTCTTTGATGTCTAAAGGAACCAAACTCAACACTGCAGCTTTTTCATGAAATGAAGATGTTGGAAACGTGAAAAGAAAAGTTTTGCTCATTCTTATTCTCCTTTTTTTTGGATGAACAACTTAATTTCCTCAGCATTGTTAGATTTATTTCTGAGTACCTATTTTTCAAAGAACTTCATTTCACTTTGTCTGAGCTGCTTTTTTCCAGCAAGGTGTCACTTAAGTTAAACATTTGAATCTATCATGCTGGGAATTTCTCCATGCAGGGAACAATATTGTGCAGAGGTCGCTTGACATTTGCCAAGCTAAACTTCCAGTTGTTTGCAGTAGTCACGTTACATAATACTTCCCACTATTAACATTAAAAAATCACTATGCAAACAGGTGTACTTCTCATCTTGGTTTCACACCTAGATCCCAAAAGCATTAGTGTATAGGTGAGAAGGTGTCATATGGAAAGGCTTGTTAGGGGAAAGAAAGCTTTGCAGAGCTCCTGCAGATGAATCTAAAGAATCATCCCAGCTCTCCCTGGGCATGACTGGATTGAGTGGCTATAGATTGCCAGTCCCACTCTTGTCCAGTGCTACACTTTGACGGAGGATTTAGAACAAAACAAAATGTGAATTACTCCCAATACCACTGCATTACAAAATCCGTATGCAATGGGGTGGGCAGATTGACTAAGAGGCCTTCAAACTGCAAGCATGCTATGTATCTGAAAAAGCCAATTCATTAACAGGCAGGGGTAGCTACAGTTTTCTGAGATTCTCTCTCTTCTTGCACTCACATATGTACAAAAGACAAACAGACAGTTGCTACACAACTCTAACTAACATGAAGTGCTTTAGTCACTGTGAATATGAAAGTCAGAGGAAAAACATTCCTGAAAACTTTCTTTGCGATACCAAAAAAGACAAGATTGAAGAGCAGTTCAAGACAATCTACCTAAACCTCCTTAACTGAGCTACAATTTACCTGTGTTCACTATCTATATTAAAATGCTTTCATTGACTGAAGACATACTACCAAGGAATTTTTGAATAGTGAATAAATCTGGGTTTTCTTTCTCAATTTGTTTGCAGAGTCTCTTATACAATATGGACTAGTAAATTCAGCAATCACTAAAGCAATTTGGGAATAATCAGGTACCTAAAAATGTGATTCTTAAAGCAGGCATACTGAGTACTGTGAAGTGTTAGTCACCCAGTCAGAAATTTTGGGGAAGTGACTCTGAAAGTCCTTCAAATGCATGAGTTTTGACATCACAGTTAAGGAAGAACTTAAAGTCTATTCTTAAATTGGTCACCAGACCCTAATACACATCTTGCATGCTGTTGCATACAGTTCTTTCTAGATTTACCATTAAACACTCAGATGATCGCTACACTAGAAAATGAAAAAGGGCCATGACACAGGCTTGACACAGGCCCAAAATGTTTTACTGCTGAGCTGTGAGAGTAGGTATACCATGTGGATGAGTTAGAACTCTACCAGGTAGTGCCTAAAAACACTGGAGGAGACAGCCGATAACAGGGACCGGTATGGCATGCCAGACATCCTGCTTCCTTGCAACCCTATGCCAACAGACTTTACACTTCCTAGTTCTCCCCAGTACTCCCACATACCCTACATATCATGCCAATTATGATAGCAACTGGATGAACAGGAGTTTCTTGTTATAAGAACGTCATTTTACTGGGATGCCAGACAGCACTAGTTATTTCAGATACATTAAACTCAAACACCTTAGCTTGATAAGGGCCACTTGTTGTTCAAGGGTGAGCACTAAATTGTACAAATAGTATTTCCTGTGTTCAGCAGTACAAATGTAAGTCCAGGTCTAGGTGCCCAAGGGATAGGTATCTAGATGTTTAGTTCAGACAATGTAACAGTACTTTTTGGAAAAGAGATTAATCATTCTCAAGGTGCATAAAGAGTTTTTTTCTACAAAACACAGCAATTTAAGGTGAATTATTCAGGAAGCCTGGATTGTTCACCTTCATTTAGGTGCCTAAATTTTATTTAACTAGTGGTTTATCTACCTGTGTTTTATTCTGTATTCACTGGAGACTTTTTACACTGACTGAATGATGGCATAACTGAGAAATACATTAGAAGATGGGTGATTAGAACACATGATAACAAATTTTTTTATTGCAACAACAAAGTTAAGACCTAAAGATTTTTCCTGCAAAGCTTTATCAGCTAAATACATCTTGTTGCTGCAATCTGCTCATCATGAATTATTGCAAATAAAATGTTCTCTCACACAATTCATCAGGCAGTCATCTTTCTGAGTCACCACGTGTTTTCCTCCTTTCATGTAAAAGCAGTACAGAAAAGGGATAGCAAGTAATAATATTCTTATGTCTGGATTATAACTCAACTGACACCTGTCAAAAATTAAGAGGCTGGAGGAAAATAGGATTGTGTCAAATATAATGTTTGCAAAAATAGGAATGGAGCCCCATAACACTCCCTTGTTCTACTTTCTGTCATCCTTTCTGTAAATTATTAATTAAATTTGAAAAATTTACTGTACTTTGTGTCTTACAACAGATCGAAGAAAACATTCATAGTGTACCTGAAACTTTATTAAAACAAAAGTAAAACAATAGTATATTTCATGCCTCTTAAACATTTGGTGAAACTTAGTTGCATCTACTCAAAAATAAAAGAGATAGAAGCATTGGACCCCTTTATTTGTAGGCTGACTTTTAACACTTTTAATAGGTATATCCAGTTATGCCGATTGCAAAGCAGAAATTGTTCCTTACCTTGCTTCAGTGAAAAAGGCTTGTATTAGCAAATACCTGCTTTCTGTACTTTTGAACACTGTGGGACCATGAGATGGTGAATCAAGTATGAAAGCATGTAGCAGTGTTTTATGGCTCCTGCAAAATTAGCATCAAGTACAAAGCTGCATGGCTGTGTAGCACAGAGCATTAGACTGGCAGAAACTGCCACTTCAAATTGGTTCAGACAACCCTGAATAGGTAATTTTGTCCTAGTGTACCTGAGGTTGCCTCAGGTATTGTCTGTCTGTGGTGCTCTAGCTTTACTCTGGATCAGAAATGTTCTGCTCTCCCGCATCCAGCACAAACCAGCCTAAAAGAATAAAGCCAGAACGCATATCACATTCTCCAGTTAACTTTGCAGAGTTGGGATCATGCATCCATAAATGATCTGGATTAAATCTGCACAATCTGGTGAGCTGTATTAAAGAACACAGGTTGTTCAACAAGTTGATTTGACTGAAAGCCATTAGAGCCTGCTCACAGGGGCAGCTCAGACAGCAAATCTGAGAGGGCCAGAGCTGTGAGGAACAGAGAGAAAAGGCTGGTGGGTAGCAAGCTGTTTTCTCGTTTCTCTACACCTGAAGTGCTCTAAATTCCACCTGCTTTTTATTTTGTGGAATTTGAGGCAAGGCTCTGACCAAGTTACAGTCATGGTTTGAGATAACTGTGAGACCTCCCATCCCTGCTCCTCAGACTCTCTCTTTCCCATGGATGTCATCCTCACCACAGGGAAGGCTCAGGCCCCTGTGAGCAGCAGCAGAAACAGAGGTATGTTTATTGTTCATCAGTAATGGAATACTACAAAATCAGCTAAGCTAGATTTGCAATCAGAGGGAGGCCCATGAAAGTAATAAGTGATGAACAGGTATGCAAAGTTTCATAGTTTTATAGTTATCTCATTTTAATCTGTTTGAGTTTGTGGATCAGATCTCTTAGTGAATCAAATTTATGGTCAACCTGAGGTATACTTTAAGATCAACAGCTAGCAGATGTCTGTGACATGAATTTCCGATGTCCTATCTTTAATGTTGACGTCTGATGCAGCTGGAATGGGAAAAGGAGCTAACTCTGTGTAGTAGTGTAGCTAGTGACCCTTTCTGTACCTCCTTCTTTTTGCTTCTAGCCCCCAGCCTTTCTTTGTATTTGACACTGCTGGGATAGTCTTATGGTTCTTTCTGTTTTCCTTTGGTTACCCACAGCTTACATTTTTTTAATCAAAGGAACAACTTCAGACTTTGGAAAACAAAATTCTAAGGTTAAGGTGAAAGCCATGCCTATGTATAATGGATGAGATGGAAGCTGAATTGTAGAAGGCATGAGACCTAGCTCTGTAATCCAGGAGCATGTCAAGGCAGAGTAATGGCTCTGGTTTATGCAGCAGAAGTAGTCCTTGTCAAGTGGGAGTAGTATGGGTGTAGGGCCTAGTCTGAGACACACAGAAGTGTGCAGGGCTTCTGCGGTTGCTTGTGGCATAATGTTCATAGCAGATGCAACTGCAAAGAGCAACTTTTTATATCTAATGACTTAATGGGATGAGAATGGAGCTGAAGAGAGAGGACACCGTCAGTAGAAGGTATATGCTGAGGAGATGGGAAATTTAAACATATGAATACAGAGTAAAATTCTGCCTTCCTCAGAAATGTTAATCTACTGTAGCTGCCACAGGACAGCAGTAGTTTTGGGACAGAGAATGCCTCCATTTCTTACGAACCCTGTGAGCCAAATACTCTGAAAAACAACCAGAGACAGTCTTCCACTAGATTACCACATATAGAAGAGGATATGATTATTTCATCCTTTAGAATCACTCTCTTCCAAGCAACAACAAAATTAACAATAAACCCAAAATTAATAACAGAACTTTAAAGTATATTCTCTGCCTTCACTTCTTACTGTGAGTTCTGTGTGCTCACAAGACACATATCTCCACTCCACCTGCAAGCTACACTGAACAGATGGTCCTTATGCCAGCCCAAAAGTTAAACCGGCAGCTTAATCCCTAGAAAGAATTTGAGACACCACAGCTCAGTACTGACTGATGTTGTTCTTAGAAAGGAAAAACCACAGAGACAGAAACACTTACAAAAATACCCACAACTGAAATAAAGAGGTGGCATGCAGTAGACTGCAAAACCTTTCTGCTAAAGTTTTTTTCCTTATTCTTCTTTAGTCCCTTTGCCATTAGCACATGTCACCTCTCACTATCTTTCCATTTCCTTAGCTTAAAACTAGCAGAATCACACTCATCTTCACCTTGCTACAGACAGTCCTGGTGGTAAAAAAACATATCACAGATTTAAAATGCCAGAAGCATATGCACTTCATTCCTTCAAAATACACTCATCCATTCATTAAAGCATCAGGCAGAGAGACAAATCTTGCCCATGTGACCCCATTTAGAACCAGAGCTCTAGCAGTTTTCTACAACTAACCTGCTCTCCACAGCTACAGAGAAGACAGGTGATGAAGTGCTTACAGATGCTTCCATGGCATTTCTAGGAGCAGGTAGGTAAGGTTAAAGTTACATAGATGGATGCATAATGGTGGTATTCTGTCTTTGTTCTTCAGTGAATGCTGGATTGAACCCACAGTTCTTTTCAAATTTAAAAATGCATTTGTTACCTGTTAGATTATTTTCACAGGGAGGAACCAAGCTGGTTTGCTTTGGTTGACAGTTTAAAATGTAGGTGTATTAAGATGAGACAAAACAATAAGAAAATCTTGAGAATGCTAAAGGCTGAAAAAAAGCTGAAGCATTAGCTGAGGTATTTTTAGACTTTAAGCTCTCCAGGGCAGTGAATGTCTGCTGTTGAGTATTGTACAAAGCTGAACATATTGCTAGCTCTGAACAGGCATGATGTCTCTAGCATTGAACCTCTTCACATTAGATAAAAGGGGGAAAATACTGACACAAATAAATAGGAAGACAGAAATTCTTTACTCGGAGAGAACATCTGTAAATCAAATTATGCAAAAGGATTACCTTTCCAAAATCTGTAATAAACAGGCAGCTTGATCATGTATTTCCACAACAATCCGTTTGTCATATGTACTGTCTACTTATTGCAGACCAAAGCAAGCTTTTCACTTCCAGGAAATGGCAGTCAAAATGTAGTAGTTGACAATGATAATTCCAAAGACAAAGATTTCCTAATGTTTCTAACTCAAATCAGGCTACATTAAATTACATCAACTAGAGAATACTGTTATTGAAACAAAAAAAAATATCAGTTGAAATTTCTTTTGAAAAGGCAAAGAATTCATAATCAAGAGCATGATTTTTCATTCCTTTGCACCCCAGGACATTACAATTGTGAAAACTGGGCAGCATGGAAGATAGTATAATTATACACCATCATTCTCTACTAATTTACATTAAAATTCCAATTTTGCAGTCTCTATACACAAATACAAATAACTTCACAAGATGTAATCATGTTCCTGGTGTTTTCTAAGATAATAATAGTCCATTCAAGGGTAGTTTAAAACCCCAGGCATTGCAAAACCCAAATGGGATAACAGAATGTATTGTTCAAACTAAGAAAACAAAGGAAGTTAATCAAGGTCCTTACTTGACTACAGCTGTCTTAAGACATAAGCCTTGAGAGGTATTTCTTAACCAATGATTAGCGAGTAGACACCTGAAAAAAAAAAAAAAAAAGACTGCCTAATTGTAACTTTTGTGCTTAAACAGCACAACTGTGCCTGTATAAAAAAGAAGCTATTACCATAGAATTTATGCAGAAAAAACGTCTCTACGAGAGAGAAAAGCTGCTTCTCTCTTTTAATCCTGCAGACAAGGTAAAAAACATGGCTACTTAAGTATAGGTCCAATAAAAAGCATTAAGGTCTACAAGATAAATAATGAAAGGATTTGAGTTCTAAAGGAATCTGAAATATATACTTAAAGTATTTTTTTCAAGACATTTGAAAAAAAATATTGTAATGAAAAACAAAGAAAAGTGAAAATCAATAGCTATGAGATACAAGATTCACAGAACAAATATGGGGCTCATTAGACAACAAAAGTTTTCCCTGAAGTAGTTGATAAGATGTAGAAGTAATTCAGAGGGCTTATTGGTTTTATTTTGATCAGAGTGGAGAATAAAGAAAATCACCCTTTTCTGAGATCTAATCCACTTCTTTGTGAAGCAGCATCATGCCAACAAGTTCATTTCAAAGATTCTAAGGTTTGCTGTGGAGAGGAAAATAGATGAAGTGTGTGATTCCTCCACCCTCTTCATCAGTCATGTAGACACTGTCTGGCTGATGTTGTAATACATACATGCGTGTACATACACAAACCCCCTTTGGATAGACACCTCAAAGAGGTCCATTAGCTGCATAAAAAACTCTATACCAGTTTCATCTTTGTTGCCACTGAGCACAGTGAGGAGGAGAAACCATGAGCTGGAGAATGCTTTGAAGGAAGCCGGAACAGGTTGGTACGTGGTAACATGGGGCACAGCCTCACCCACTTACTATGAATTGGTTGCGGGTCATTGCACTGCTTTTTGTATGAGAACAAGTAGCATGGCAGCAGTGCTCAGCATGGCTAAACAATATCTTCTAACACTGTTGATTATAGACCATCCTAGCTCAGACAGAAGAAATCAATATTCTGTTTGCTATCAGAAGAGGTGAGTTAAAAAAAAAAAAAAAAAAAACACCAAAAAAAGAAACTAAAAAGCAAAATGAAAAAAGCTGTATTAGAATCTGGGGGGAAATTGAAGCAACTTGTGTTGCCACATGTTTCTGGCATTCTCCACTACTTATGTGTAAGTAACAGTACCTACCGAGAATGCCTGTGAGAGAGGAAAAGCAGAGTTGCTAACCATACAACAAAACTTTCCTTTACCTGATATGTTTCACAGGAGCTAATTATTTTAGATCACGGACTGTCAGTTAATTCTTCAGAGGTTACAGTTTAAACAGGTTGTCCTTTGTGATATGTGTGTGCTTGTTCCTTGGAAGGGATCCAGAGAAAGGCTGGTAAAAAATGACTCAGAATCTGTAGCTTAGTGTTGCCAGGAGATTCTTCTTGCCTTCTGTGTGCCTAAGCCCTCCATCAAGCGAAAAGACTGAAAAGCAACCCTTAAAGTTGACCAGTGAAGCAAACCGGGGCCTTATGGAGACAACTCAAAAAATCAGGTGACAAAGAAAAGTTATATTCCTGAGCAGTTATATATAAAAATAAGACAAAGCAATAAGAATTGTCTAGAGGAATCTGAAGGGGTAAAATTAATATGATGGAGTAGAAATAAACAATGAGAAAAGGTGGTTGAAAGAGACAATTGTAAAACAGTCTCTGTATTTCTAAGTTCTCTGTTTCTATATAAAAGTTTATTTTAAGATATTACAAATGTGTAGGTGAGTGTGAGGTTAAAATGAGGCAGGAGACAAAAAAGATTTGTTACCCATGTTCTTTCTTCCTGACTACTTGGTTTATATGGGACTGAATAGTTAATTACTTGTATTGCTGTCTTGGCAAACAAACCAAGGAGAACAACAAACTTGAAGCTTCTCCAGATTCTTCTGTTTCTCATTTGCTTGTTTGCTGGAGTAAAAAGCCTTTGCTGTGAGACCCAGGTATAGTTTTGTTAAGGATGTCACAGCTTGGTTTGTCTGATTTAGCATTCCATGCTGTGGAATTTTTCCTAGAGATTTGATTCCACTTGGCAGTAATACAATAAATATCTAAGAATAATGTTGCATCAAAGCTACAGAATTTTTCAAATTCACCTATGAAGCTGAAGGAGACTTTAAGGCTCTCTGTCAGACATTGTGATCCAATGTAAATGCTGCCTGCCATCAGAAAAGGATGGTCTCATGTTCCCCTAGATTGCCTCTTCCACCATCAACTCCACCAGAACTAGCATTTGTAGGTGAGTCAGATCAACATGCAGCTGCACAAGTACGCAAGCTTACCCAAAGGAGGAAAAAGAACATCCAATTGAGGGTGGCAGGCCGTACTTATGTCAGATTAAAGTGACTAGTAGCACAGACTAAAAAATGTCCAAGATATTGCTCTCAGCCTGCAAGCAGAAATCTCAAACAATAGAAGAACTCAGCTGAGAGCACTTTGTGACCTTTCAAGTTAGCATGCTGGCAATAAAGTGTTTTGAAGTGTGAGCATCTGTTTTTTAATAGATAACTGGAAATTCAATTTGTCTTTCCCAAGCTCCTTGACTTATTAAGCCCAAATAAGTGATTACTTGCCCTTTCTAAAGCCATAAAACATACACCTCGCTGTACAATAATGTCCTTTGCTTTTCTCCTGTAGCTAGGCACCACCACTGATAGTGAAAGAATGTCCCAGCTGCTACCTGCATTCCTATACACCTAACCCAACTAAGGATGAAGCACAGCAGATCAAAGGCCCCTGCATCAACTTCCCTCACCTTTCCTTTTCTTTTTTTTTTTCTTCAATTTTTGAACCAAGACAAGACATGAAGGCCACTGATGATCCAAGCTGAGAGATTAAGTTCTTACTCACAGGTGTTGATTTTTGGTGATGCTGAAATCCTAGAAATCATATTAATATAATAATAAGAGTAATCATAATATTAAAAGTTATGTTCATAATTATGAAAATATAAAATCAAGCTTTTTACATGTATACTGAAGTGTTGGTCTTGGGTTTTTTTTACTGAAAATGGAATAGCTACACCCCATGTCCTATTAACAATAATTGTAAAAATTGTAAACAAGATTTGTTACCAATAATGCATTACAGTGAATCAGGAAAAAAAATTAAAGGTAAAGAAAATCTGTGCAAAAGACAAGAGAAACTAAAGGGAATCACAACCCAAAAGAGAAAGAAAATTTAGAGCAAGATCATTACAAGAATTTTGTCAGAGTGAAACCACAAGGATTTTCACCATGTGATTCAAAATTGAGTTTTATATGTAAGAGTTAAACTTCTCAGAGCAATCTTAAAATCCATTGCTCAAAAACTTGCTGTAATTATTATTTTCAAGTGGTAACTGGAAATTTTAATATCTTCTCAAAATCACATCTATTAAATGTATATTTTGTACACAGTTTTGCCTAGTATTAACAAGGGGCCTTGTAATGAAAACAACTGTAATACAAAATTCTATAATTTGATTTCTACTCAGTTCCGTGTAATGTCGTTTATCAAACCATGTCACTTTTCTGTGATATTTATCATATGAATATGTGCCTACTAGTGCCTAAACCAGAAATAATGTCAATTTGTCAGTGTCCAAATTCCATTCTGATCTACTTCTAGTATTTATCATCTTAGATTTGTTTCATGTCCTTTCTGCTGCAAACTGTGTATACTCAAGTGGAGCCTTCTTACAAGCTAGAGGATGCCTTACCAGGCAGGATACTGCTGCAAAAGAGCAGACAGGGAGCTTGGGAGGTAGGTTGGGGTAGGCTAAGGAAATGTTTAAGCAGTATAAATCCACATTAGCCAGACAGTTTGCAATTCATGTTCACCTCAGTCTGAGCAATGGAGGGGTCATGAGCAGAGCCCACTCCAGTTTCTCTCCCCCTAGAGCATTCCTTCTGGGCTGTTATTACCACAGCAGAATAAAGGACTCTTGGATACAAAAGATCCAAGACAGAAAGGAAATATGTTTCAGACTTGAAAGGAGACGGTCCAGGCCTGAGGAACTGGCTTTCTATTTTGATTCCTTTTGCCATCTGAAATAGCCATTCCCATTAATTCTCTTCAAATTCCTTCCAGGAGTCATCTGTGCAGTGGGCAGAGCCTCTCCAACTGCCTAAAAAAGTGCATATCCCATTGCATGAACTTCCCAGTTTTCCAGTACTCAATCATTCTCCTGAAACTTGGCCATTGTTTCCATCTTCACCCCTGCCCCGTGACATCGACAGATGCTTCCTGTAAAGCTGAGCACTTTAATTGCACTATTCAGGAATGTGTAGATAAACTGGCTTTGAAGAATTTCATTATAGTTTTGCATGAAAGATGATGTATAAAAATAAAGTGCTTCATTACACGAGCAGCCCAATCTGATCTAGCCTCTTCACTTGTCATTGCCTGAGCAGACAAAAGTTTCCTATTAGTGATAGTTATTCATAAATATGTATGCACACACCTACATATATTTGTGTGTATGTATGTGTGTATATGTGTGAGCAGCGAATTGTTATATCCAAATAACATACTGGTGACTTTTCTGATCAATCAAATAGAGAACCCAGAACTTTGATCCTTCAGTGATGTTCTTTTCTCTGGGGTAAAAAAAAAATAATATGGAAAATTATGACTATACTCTTAACACCACCCCTTTCCCACAGCTATAGAGTTTCTCAGAATGTGTTGAAATTTCAGAATGACAGGTAAACATGGATAATGCTTGGAAAATATCATGATCCTCCTCAGCAGCACTCCCTCATATTTTTCTGGGCTTGCTCACTGATCTTAGACTTCTGTGCGGATGAATTCACCAAAGAATGATGCAAGTATGTTGAATAGCAGAGAAGCTGATGACATTTTAGAAACATGCTGAATAACCATTTATTTTCCCTTGTGCAATATTTAAAAACTACCTTTAAATACGAAATATTGACTGTTCTGTCAGCTTCAGGAATGTCTCTAACAAAGAGAAGAACAATTGTTGAGAAACAATTGAGTGAAAGAATGAAGAAATGGATCATCTGAACTCTTAGATTGCCCTCATTGGAATAGCAGGTCTCAAGCTTTGCAACTTTCCTTCAAAACAAACAAATTTCAGCAATGTTTTTTTCACTTTTACAGCAGACCTTGTCACATTTCACTGGAAAAGTAATATCAAGCAAGTCTACGTTTCATCAAAAAAATAATTTTAAGAAGGAGGAATACTATTATCTATCTAACACAACGAAAATGCTTACAACGAAAGAAAGATTTTGTACTGGAAAGAAAAAGAATACCACATTTCTGACAGTACATCAAAGTGACAGTGAGATGAGTTTTCTACTCAATGAAATAGCTACTGCACTGTAAAAACACTTATGCCGGGGTTAAATAAGTTTATGGAATGCAGAGTTCTCTCCTGGTTGATACAGGGAAGGTTTGTATCTAATAATTCCCTGGCATCAGTGATATGATATTATTATGGATACACCCACAGCACCTGCATAAGCTCTAGCACAGCAGGATACCCTCTCACAGTGACCTTTTCATAATACTACACTGTATTTACAGCCATTAACCATGTTAGTGTTGTTATGCAGCTGCTACACTGCTATCTTGCGTGGGTGGCTCTCTAATGTTGGTTTTTTTAAGGGTCCTTGAAACCACAACAGGATAAATCTTCTTCAGGGAGAAAGTTCAACCACGGTCTTTCAGCAAAAGGAAAGCCTTTCCTATCGTGAAGTCCTTGAACTCGCAATTCCCTGTCCTTCTCCCTCTGCCCTAGCTGACCCACATAAGCACAAAAAGTGAAACCTCAGGTTTTCAGAACATTTCCTATTGCAACAGGAAGGGTTTAAAACTCCCTTCCACATTCCCTAGTTTCATCACTGCCGCAAGAAGAGGAGCTGGTTCAGCGCAGTTCTGAGCAAACAGACACGCTGAGCCAAGCTGAAGATGCCGGTTTTATCCTGTGTGAACAGCCTGTGTGGCCAACAGGAATTTTACACCTGAAAAAACATCTGTGACAGCACCGCTCTGCAGATCTGTTCTGGAGGCAGGCCTGTGACTCCTTCACAATAACAGGAAACAGTCGTCAACGAGGAGCAGGCTGTGCCGGAGCGATCTTTTCTATACATGCTTGACAGGGAATGTAAAGAACATTCCCTTGTAAAGTTTATTTGGACAGCAAAGGGTGTGGGAGAGCTGTGCTAGACTCTCACGAGAAGCAAGGTGTTTTCAAAGATCACTATTAAAGGCAGAAATTCTTTCTGCCTCTTTTTAAATGCTTGAGCAAAAAGAGGAAGGAAAAAAAATAATAAAGTGCTTTGCTGTTTGTTTAGCATCACATCCCTCCTTGCTATAGAGCTGTGCTGGCCCATTAGAGAGGCTGTGCCACCCTTCCCTTTCAATGAAGCTTTTAATTTCACTTTTCTTCCCCCATCCAACTGCCATACTATGCCGGCTTTGCAGATCAGAGCAAAGGGGCTGTGCAGCAACCCAGCCTTTCCCCACACCTTCTCTTCAAATTTGCCCTTCAAGACAAGAGGTGGCACAAGCTGTCTCTGTCCCTCAGTGTGCAGCATGTAGGGACACCCCCAGGCTCCCAGAGCAGCAGCACAAGTGCCAGGAGAACTGCCAGCCCCCAGGACTGCGGACAATGTGTGGCTGCAAAAATCCCAGTAGAAGTCTTTTCACAGGCAACATAGTTCAACGTATTCAAGGCATTTTTTCCGCTTTGGAAAGACCCAATGAAGACATTGTTACATAATATTGACAGTATTAATGTCTCTTTTCAATCCCTTCTCCATGCATCCACATCCTTTAATCTTATCATAGGAAGCAAAATGTAAAGCTCACTCTTTGTGGAGTTGAAGCACATTTTCTTCTGGGCAATCCTTTTTCTTTTTCTTTTTTTTTTTTTTTTATTCACCTCATTAGGAAATATGAATTTTAATTTATCTCATGGCTTTTTATGAAGGAAGTAGTCTGGCTGTCTTTTGTGCATGTATTTGGGTGTTGGAAGCTACAGAAAAATTATCAATATGTTATATGGCCTTACTTAATATTTAACATTGATTAACAGAGCTGCTATAGATAGTTGTCGAAGTGCCTAACTATATACACCATACACATGTGACACTGGAGTCTGTACTAACCTTTATACAGAAGTTTTGGACAGGCCGAATTATTGGGCCACAGAAATTCTTACCATAAGATAACAAGGAAATTAAATAGGAAATAAAAAGTTTCTTTTCTACAGTCCTTTAAGCTTTATGTCATTGTTTTGCTTACAAATCATTTTGATAAGCATGCTTTTGGACTATTCCTGAATAAGTGGCATCTCTAATTTCCACACTCTCTACATCAGTCCTCAGTGGCAATATTTTTTTTCTATAGAGCAGCTCTCTACCACCAGAGATATGATTTAAACCAAAATGCAGAAGTCTATGAGCAAAGAAGTCAGGAACTGTTGGACTGTAGCTTCTCTCTCATTATAACTATTGCCTACTAGGATGATACTATTTGTCCTTTATGTGTGGGGACAGCAAAGGTCCTTGGACTTCCTCAGATTGGGTATGGATTTCACCATAGAAATAAAGACAAGTCAGTCAGCTGTTTTTTCACTCTAGGTGTACACACAAGTTTAGATGCACCTTATCTGAATTAAGAAGAGAGAAAAAAAAAAAAAAAAAGAAGGAAAAAAAAAGGTAAACTTATCTGTGTAAACTTTATGTCATCATCCAGACAATTCCAGTCACTTTCTGTGAATCTGAGCTACTCAAGTACCTGAAAAGCTGCTGACTGCAGGTACAGTAGTGCTTTTTTACATGTCTCTGAGTAGAGGACGACCACGACCCGGATCTGCTTAGTCCTGCCTTGAGCCACAGTTCTTACTTATGTTCAACCAGGAACAGAAGGTGTTGAGGACAACCAATAGAGCACCAGCATTCATGCTGTGAAGTTTTATTTTGGAAATCTAGAAATATTTACATGCCCAAACAAGTTTAATGTGCATTTTAGAGTTAAAAGCATCATGTTGTGCTGTTTTGTAGGCTACTTACTGTTGAGAAGCAGACAATTAGAAAGTGCTGATCTCTCTTTAAGTTCTCCCAGGCCCTTCCTAACCTTTTGATGCTGGGCACGATAACACCATGATCACAGAAATTACTTCAGGATAATTCAGAGGCTCCTGATTTAGCTGATCAGCTTGGGGAATAGAGGCAGTCTAGACACAGGAGAGTCAAGCCCAGCACTGTCTGGTTTACCTCCGAACATAGGCACGTGCTTGCACACCTAAAATGCACTCTATTGTGAAATGACATGCCAGGAAGCAATGAGAAATTAGTTTTTAAAAAAGTGTTTAAAGTAAGTTGTTGACAGTCAGTAGTCACTCCAATCGGAGTGTTGACTCAACAAAACTGGCTAAGAAATACTAGCTGTAAGATAATGAAAAGGCTGAATGGGTTATTCTATTTTTGTGCTATCCAGAGGACATAAGAGTAAGTGCATTATTTGTGTTGGTCACCCTTAGCCTGTCTGCAAAATGGTGCACTAACAGTTCAGTTGTGGCTTTAAGCTCCAGTCTTTGAGTTCAGTTTGAAATTTCACTCATCCAGTGAGTTCAGCTCAGTGCCTGTGCTAATTTTTAGGGAACCTTGACAAGTAGTACCATTAAATGGTGGGAAATGCCTCCTCTGCTATGCTGGTTGAACCCTAAGAGCCTTGTACATAGGGAAAAACAATGTGATATAAAGGAAAAGAAAAATCTGCCTGTTCTAGTCCATCACAGTCTCAAGTGTTCAAGACTGGAGTAGGTGTGGAACTGTGATACTATCAGGTGAGGGAAGAGATTATGTTATGAGAAATGGCAAAGATAGCAAGGCTTAGCTAGCCTTGTAAAATGGGAAGCCACACTCAGCTAAGGGGAAATTTTTCTTGCATTATATATAAGATGGGAGAAACAGTAAGCCTGGAAACAAATAATTTAAACCAACAGTTGATGTTGACCCAAGACCAAATGGGTATAAATTAGCTATAAATTAAGTTAGTCTGGAAATTAGGTAAAAAAATGAATTGTTACAGTCACCAGAACTGAGAACCCAGGGGGTCCTTCTCTACCTGGTGAAAGTGTAGTAAAGATACCAGCAGATGAAAAGCTGGACAGGACCTGGCAATGTGTGCTTACAACCCAGGAGGCCAACCATCTCCCATGCTGCATTCCCAGCAGTGTGGCCAGTTGGTTGAGGGAAGGGAGTTCGTCACTCTCCTCTGCTCTGTGGAGAACCCCCTGCAGCACTGCCTCCAGCTCTGAAGCCATCTGCACAGGGAAGACATTGACCTGTTGGAGCAGGTCTGGAGAAGGGCCGAAGCAAATGAAGTGTTGGAGCACTTCTGCTATGAGAATCAGTGGAGAGAGTCAGGATCATTCAGTCTGCAGAAGAGAAGACCCCGGGGAGACCTTTCTCTTTAACTTCACTTTCCATTCTCCCCAACAATCTCTCATCTCCATTGATATTCATCAAAAGTGATCAGCAATTAACTGACTAACCTAAAGTCATGTTTACGTTTGGGAACAGTGAAGTGTTTTGCTTAGCTCAAAATAGTTCGTGTCAACATTTCTGAGTTTTTTCTTTCTTTTCTTTTCCCTTACATTAAATATTTCAAGGTTTGCTGCAATTTTGGGCAAACCAAATGCCAAAATTACAACTTCTCCCTGTGGGCGGAGGTAGTGAGGGGTCTTGTTCTCCTTAGAATAGCTGTGATCCTGAGGAGATCTATATAATGTAATGATTCAAAGCGTATAATTCTTTAAAATATTGCAGGACATAATGAGAGATGTACACTCTTTTACACACTTAAGGCTTTTGTGAACAAAAAGCCAATAGTGGTGTGGCTTAATACTAGAGACTAAAGCTGAATTTAATTTTCATGACACACTAACGAATGTTCTGAAGGCCTGGCTGCCTTGTCTGCTCCATTCTATATGAAATGTACAAAAAGCATTTCAAATTAAAAATAGAAAGATCTTTTTAAAAGACAGGGGATTTCCAGATTCTGTTTGGATTTTACCCTTCAATAACAAGGAATGGTTTGTACTTTTATTGTGATTCCCAAATGACTGTATCTGAAATGTTTAACACAGAAGTAAGTTTAGCTCTTCCATAATAAGTTTCTACAGCCAGAAAAATATGGGCATTATTCCCATGCCTACTTCTGCATATTTCCTCTTTGGCAACAACAGCGTATTTTAACACATCTTGATTGCTAAGACTTCTCAAGTGAATTCATCTTAGTTAATGAGGAATTAATTTCCTCTGTTTGACTCATCATTTGCGGCTGGTGCATGTCCATCACAGACTGTTAGAATACGTACTCAGATAAACCACAAGACAGGGAAACCCTCTGGTGTGTAGAATTTTAGCCATACCTCTTGTATTTAGGAAATAATACTAGAAATTTCTTTAAAAGAGTTTCTAGTGAAATGTCGCATGCTTTTAACTTCTGTGTAATAAAGGAAGACATTTAAAAGATATTACTGTCCTGTCTTCTTTTGGTTTTTGCTGCTTTGTGCTTTGGTCTTCAGTTATTTAGCTCCAGGGAGTGTAAAGTCATGTAAAGGGAAAAAAAAAATAATGTCCATTTCATTGTTTATACCACTTTGTCATTTTCTAATACATTAGAATCTGCTCCCTGTTGTAATTAGGAGAACAAGTTAAAACTGTGCCTTTTAAAATCTAAATTGCTAAGTACCCATGAAACTTATTTGTGCATACAGAATGTTTTTGTTAATTTTTGGTTTCCCATACTGAGCTTTGTGACTTACACTGGTGGATCACCACAGACACACATACATGTTTCAGAAAGTGCACACCCCCTTCCATTTAAATTTTACTTCCCTGGTAGTACTTACCCAAGGGAAAATGTGACTATTTATATGGCTCTGTTACAGTACCTACTAAGTAAAAGAGAGATTAATTCCAGGAAACATGTATTTTTAATAGTATTCCTGATGTTCTCCCAAAATGTCTGAAGACTGCCTTTCATTCCACTTTATCCATTCTTCCAGTTCTCCTCAAATAAGGTTAAAGAGTTGTTTGACTGTTCTCATACCAGACTAAAACAAAGCTTCAGGGACAGTGGCAGTGTCACACCCATAGAAGGTTGGCAAGAAGCTAAGTTACTGAGGTCAAAATTTCTCCATTCATTCAGTCTTTATCAATTGCCTTTCAGTCAAAATGCCATCTTTACATCCTACACTAGTCCCGGACAAATCAGTGAGTTTAGCAAGTTAACACTGTGATTTACAAGGCCTGAGCGCATCATATCATTGCAACATCATTGTGGTGGAACTTCAGATCTAGATAATGCAGTATTTGTTCATGAAAGTAACTGTTAGCTGGAGAAGGAGGCCAAATGGTCTAAGAAGCTCACTCCCAGGAATAAGGACCTCTTAGCATTAGGTGAATCTAACCCCAAGACCCATTAATAACAAGGACTCTAATGCCTATGAACTTATGACTGAGTTTTGTAGATTCTTAGGTTTATACCTGAAATGAAATTATAGCAGAAGGCTTTTCTGGAGACACTTTAAAAGCAGAACAAAATTGTTCATTTGTATCTTCTGTGCTTTTGGAAGTGACAAAAACTGCAGCAACCAAGAAGCATAAAAGAAATAAATTATAATGGACAGATGGATGGATGGATGGATAGATAGATAAGGCAGTTTTTATTCAAATGGATTGACAATTATTACAAAAAAGAATATACTAAATTTCCTGGGATTTTGCACACTCATGCGAAATGGGTGAATGAATCAGCATTAGTGAGGGAGAGAAAAGTAATATTTCTGCTATTCAAGTAGGAAATATATGAGATATTGAAATGTTACCTTTTTCATTTGCTTTCATTTTCACAGAGGGAAAGTATAGTATGTTCATAACCAGGGTGGAGAATTAGCTTTACTAGGTGTTTTTCTGCCTCAATAAAGTTACATTTTAATTATCTTACCAACATACACTTAGCTGCTAAGATACACATGTAGTAGGAATAAGCTATGCATATCACACATTCTTTGTTTTCCATAAGAGATCTCATAATCTACTTGCAATAATAGTAGATCACGAATATAACTCTTGGATCCAAGACCCGTCATATAACTCAGGAATGTAGACAAGAGCAAAATCATGGACATTATCAGAAATAAATAAAGCTTTCTTATTTAAGACACCTACAATTCTTTTATTATATATTTTGAGTTAACTGTGAAGTATATGAAGATCTTTATTACTTAATTAAGTTCAAACCAAAATGTGTTTTTTATTTTGTTTTCTTTTTGAGACGGTATCAATTTTGGATGACATGAATTTTTTGTTTCTTCAGCCTGAACTCTGAATGTTGTACAAACTCCTGTTCCTCAGAAACAGAGAGGATACAAGGAATAAGGGAGAGAACAGGACCCATACCCAGTGGAATAAAGGGACTTTCAAAGCTAGGAAAACCTATGTCTTTACTTGTGATTACTTTATCTCATTGTTTACAAACCCCACATGTCTTAGAAAGGCCTCACTTGTTGCCACATATTTTATTTCTTGATGAATCATTCCACCCATTTTTAAATCAAGACAAATACTAATTCTCTTTTATTCTAAGATTACCTTTCAGAAAGCTTTGTTTAATGTGTTGCTGTAGCTTAGGGTAAAGCTGTTGGAAACTTGGGAATCTGCTGAATGCATATTTAAAAAAAAAAAAAAAGGGAAAAAAGTTGCACTGACTTGATATTAACAACTCAAGAACTCAATGTCTCTCACATTTCTTTCCCTTTCCACTGCACAAACTGTTAATGGAGCCGATTTGGAGACACCGACAAAAGCTCCAAGGTTTATAGCAGCTGGTATGTTTGGAGACAGTACCGTCGTACCATCTGTGCCTCTCCAATTCCAGCCAAATTAGTCTCTTGCCCAGTTGCAGAGTGGAAAAGAGGAACTGAGAGTGACAGGGAGACCAGGCAGGGGGTGGAGCACCAAGGGCAGCAGTGGATCCAGCCCCATACCAAGGTTTTCAGCTTCACGGTGCACCAGTTGTTCTTACAGACAGCTAATCTTGTCAAATAACCTGATGGTTAGCTCACATAAAGACCTACACAGTCAGAGTATGCTTTGTATGCAAATTGATCAGAGGGCTGTCTGCTAACCCATAGGTTGGTGGCATGCACAGTTGCCCTCCTCAGATGCTCTCTCTTTCCCTGTCTTCCCCCTATGGATCACACCTGAGCACTGATAGTGAAAGTGCTGCACCATACAGACCAAAACTGCCAGGGCACAGTCATCAAGCCCATGGCTTAGCTCTGTATTTCTGCATCTTTTGTGCCCACACGTAGCCCATAGCCAGTTTCATTTTGAGATATATAGAAACAGTCTGAGCAACACTTTGGTGAGATTAAACATTTTATTGATAAGAAAATTTGTCAAAGGGGTTCTTGCTTTACCCAAAATCTTCCATTGATACTTCAGCAGAAATGTGAGGAGAGCTTCTGCTTCTCGCCGTTGCACTCTGAACCGGACAAGCGCTTGAGTGTGTGTGTAACTGTGAACGTGTGGAGAGCCTTGAGATGCTTCATGCAGCTAGAAATATGCTTAAAGATGAACGCATGAGTTAGTATTATGTGCAGAAGCGCCAACTTCTTTTTCCCCCTTTCTTGTACCTTCTTTTCCTTCCACATCCTCCTCTTGTAAATTGGGATGTCTGGCTTTTTCTGTAAGCTGTCTGTCACAGTTGTGGGTTGTTTTAAGTGAAATCTTGTCCATTTGCAAGTCATACTGATAGATACTGCTTATAAGTCATATATGCCATAAAGCCTAAATTTGCCTCTCTTTCTGTGGAGCTGCTTTAATTCTCTGGGTTTAGCATATTTCTTATGTAACCTGTAATGTGTGATAGCAAATGCTAACAAGAAGATGACAGTTTGGTTTGAACGATAACTGTGACAAACATTTTGATTTGAATAGAAAAGTAGTTAATCTGCCATCCTGAGTTCCCATAAGCAAGCAGAGATATGGAGGAAAAAGCAGACCTGCAATATAAGGAGGTCTACAAATGCCTGCATCACCCATTCAATTCTGCTTGATCTTCCTTTTCTAAAGAGATGCCAAAGTGAATCAATGTAACTGGTATGGGAACAGTAGCTCTGATCCCATAAAAGCTTATTATTTTCTATTGTAGTAACACCAAATAGACTTATTAGAATTGAGATTACAGTCCTCTCTCAAAGAGCTTCAGTTTATGATATGAGGCAAGAAAGAGTGGAAAAAACAGGAGGGGAACGAAGACACTGATAACGGTATAATCCAACTAGTAATAATGTTGAGGACACTGCAGGGGATGTGTACAGGATTTTTACATTGATTTCACTTGGCTTTACATGAGACCAGGTGTATGCGCTTGGTTTCTCCCAAATATTTTTCTATTTTTTTTAATCTTAACAGTAATCTGTTTAGACCACTATCACATAAACTAGTGATTACAATTTATTTAATTTCTCTTAGCATCATTGCTATTTGGGTGACTTCCAACTTGTGGTTTGGCAACTACACTGTAGGTAGCTAATGAAGTCATGTTTGAGGGCAAATAACTATCTGTAGTAGACATGTAATGTCTTCCTTGCTCTCTGAAGAAAGCAGCTTAAGGCTTTGGGGTCTACTTCTCACATGAGTTCCCAAGCTTTTAGAGCTAGGATCATGGCTAATACTGAGTGGGTCAAGAGATCAACACCTTCTGTAGTGACAGGATGACTCTTTCACTTGGCTAAGTCAACAGGGCTCAGTAAACAGGGCTAGGGATTTTAAAAATAATGTGTATCTACTTGCATTGAAGAAGTATGGACATGGCCATTCATAGTGTTTCCAAAACAACTTCCAAAGTTAAAGTTATTTTTTTCAAGATATAAGAGATTCAGTTTCATAATTGCACAATATTTTAGAAAACTAACAAAAAAAGACACTAATAAAAAAGTCCCAGTGATACAGTGTATCTTGAAGCTGCTACATGTGTCTCTCAATACACAAAAGATCTGTTATCTGTGGTAACAGTGACTGAAGATTAGGAGGAGGGCAATTTAGGGCCATAGATGCTAGAAACATGATAATGAAATAAAATGCCTTTGATATAAAAGGGTGTGGGTACAAATTATGAATGTGTCTACAGCTATTTGGACACAGCAACTGAGATTCTTGTAGCTTTCAATGACTTCTGTGATTTGCAATGGGAAAATTATTTGCTGAAAGTGTGTGTGCTTGTGTGCACGTGCGGTTTGTGGGAGCAGTTGAATAACGGACTGAGAAATGCAGTCACTAGAAAAATATTAGAGAACTGCTAGAAATCCTGTAGGAAGCGAGGAGAGTACCAGCTTTGTTTATATTCATGGGATGAGAAACTGTAAAATATTTGGGCTAACAGAGTGATTAAAGTAAAAAAAAAAAAAGACAGAAACAAAAGGAGAGGAGGCAGTTTTGCTCCTCTTACTGTGTTGCTTTGTTTAAGGAAAACTCAAAACGAGTTCCTCTCTGCTGAAGTAAACTCTGAAGACTCCCCACTGAGCCAAAAGAGGGAGTTTTACAGTCCCATTCACTTTTCTTCTGCTTTCCCAGCATTGTGTCAACCTTTGCACTGTGTCACACATCCGCAGTGCAAGGCACAATACAGCTGCAGTGCTCAGATCGAGTCAGGAGCGAAGAATCAAGTAGTTTTTTCTTAAAAAAAACCCTGTGCTATGGCCTGGATTTGTGCTGCTGTGTATCCCTTGTTTGGCTCTGCTCTCCAGATGCTCTTTGCTGCTAATGCCTGAAGATGGAAATTATTTTGTTTGAAAGCTCTTACATTTTAAATGAGAATCTGGTATGGTAATTCACTGTTCCGAAAATGAATACATTCAGAGAATCACAGCGGGCTAAAGGAAGAGGGATCTCAGACCAGGGACAGAATGAGGCAATTTATGTTTGAACTCTCTCTAATAGATTTTTTTATATATTTATATGCAATTTCAGTATCTGTTCTCTGAGCCAATGTTGTTAACTCCTGTTGATAAAAGAACAGAATGAGGAAGAAATTAATACATATAAAACAAACAAATGTTGGAGTTTAAGATTTTTTCACAGGTGAAACAAGTTGGAAAAGTTCCAGGAAAATCATGTGACTTTTCTGAATTTTTACAATAAATTGCATAATAAAATTGTGCAAACACATAATTTCTTAGCATGAGCTAATTGTATATGAGCCTAATCATAAATTAATTTCAAAGTGATGTAAAAAGAGACACCATCCTGCATTGCTCTCCAGAGAGAATACGTGACACTCTATGAGTTAAAATCACGGTAAATATTGAAAAAAAGGAGAAAAAAAAAAAACCCAAGCTTCTCCCTTTTGTGATTTGCAGGTCAGACAACATGGGACCTGCCTGAGTTATATTTTTATTCAAAACTAATTGTAATGAAAAATGTTGTATAAAAAAAAAATATTTATTTTTTAATAGAGAACCCAGGAGCAGGGAGTATTTTTAAACGAGAGCTCATATGTTTACTGAAATCTGGAAATGTTTATATGTATGCTGAAATCTGGACAGGATATTAAAAATATTTATTGAAAGAACAAATATCATAATTTTAAAAGTTATAATTTTAAGAAATTGTTAGTAAATAAACATATCTGAAGTATAATTTAACTAAGAAAAAATATGACATTTTGAGATTTACAGAGTAAAAATAGTTTTTACCCTCTCAAGATACTAAGTCGTTATCAGAATAGTCAGTAACCATAGTAGCTTGATAAAAATGGGCTGAAAATCTTCTGTTATCTTACAGGCAGTTTACTGATTAAAAAATCTCAAAGAAAGTAATTGGGATGAATCAAGCAAAGTTAAAATGAGTCAATTATCAAAATCAAAGCAATATAGCAAAATTGTTAATGTATGCTTTCAAATTTATCTTTCAATTCCTCTTCCAACTTTTGTGGTAGGTAGGAACATGAGGAACAAGAGGAAAGTTAAGACAACAAATTCTGCTGTAAACCTATGTAACCCATCAGGACTGAGATTTGTTATGTTAATTACAGCCCTGTTCAGCCAGCTCTGCTGATGACACCAACTCTCCTATGAGGACAGGCTGAGAGAGTTGGTTTAGTTCCACCTGGAGAAGAGAAGGCTCCAGGGAGACCTTATAGCAGCCTTCCAGTACCTAAAGGGGTCCTAGAGGAGAGATGGGGAGGGACTATTTATCAGGCAGTGTAGCGATTGGATGAAGGGTAACAGTTTTAACTTGAAAGAAAGACGATTTACATTAAATATTAGGAAGAAATTCTTCACTGTAAGCGTGATGACACACTGAAACAGGTTGCTAGAGAGTCTGTGAATACCCCATCCCTGGAAATGTTCAAGGCCAGGTTGGATGGGGCTTGGCAGGGCAGTTGGAACTAGATGATCTTTAAGGTCCCTTTCAACCCAAATCATTCTCTGATTCTATGAAAAACAATGAGGAAAAAACATTAATGCTACTGCATTAAGATGTAGTGCTACTTCACTTGGACTTGAGTCCACAAAGCCCTGGTTTCTTCACACCAGAAATACTATTGCAGCTGTAGGTCAGACAGGTAGGGTACAGAAAAAATTAACACACAAAAAACTGTGAAGGTTGGTACTCTCTGAGAAGAAGTAAAACGATAAAAGCCTGATGAGAGCGGACAAACTGAGGAAGTGGAGAGCAGAAAGGCAATCAGAATTTTCCTCTCCTTAACATGTACAGTGGAAAGTGCCCTTGCGTTAAGCAGTGTAACATTCATAACTGATAAATGCTAAGCCAAGCTCTTGCTACCTTTTGTTTTACTGAAATACTCTGAATTATGCTTTCTAAAATGACAAAACCTGCTGCTTTCTGTCTTTATTATGATACCTTCTAAAACAGCCTGTCTTTCCACACTGAAGTCACTGTCTACTATGTTTCTGTTTTCTGGAGACTGCAGGCAGAAAAGAAGTCCCTCATGCCAAAAATCCCATGCACTTACATTTAGTAGAAATAAAAAAAGTTGGGGGATTAGGGTTTTTTGTTGTTGTTGTAGATTTTTTGGGGGGAGGAGTTTGTAGGTTTGGGGGCTTTTTTATAGTTCTTTGTTTAGTTTTTCTTTATGGGAAAAATGTATAAAAAACATTTGTTTCGGATTAATGTCTCATATTTTCATGTTATTACCTGTACATTTTCCATATATTTGGACAAGTAAATATGTGGATTAACCTATGCTGAGTTTTTGGTACATGGTTAGAGCACTTCCAAGAACTGAGGTAGCTGATCTGAAGCTATACAGACACATAAGACTGGCCATTCAAACTCATACTAAAACTTTGTCTAATGTGGTCTGCCTTTAACCGCGATCAACAGTTAATGTCCATGGAAGTGAATAACAGTGGGGCAAGCATGTGGGAACAACCCCCAGAAAGAATCACAGCTTCCTAGCTCAAGGATTTCCTAGCTCATCCCTAACAAGTATTTCCTCAGCTGAAGTCCATATTTTGGGATTTAATAGACTCCACTGGGCTGTTTTCTTCCATGTATTAATTTGACTGATTCTTGAGCTCTTGAAAACTGTTTTATTTTCAGAAGGAACCCCACAGAACCTGTAGATGTGCTGTGGAGAGACACTCAGGTTGTTTGGTTTGAGCCAACCACTTGCTTGTTTGGTGTGCGGCACTCAACAGCTGCTCATCAGCTCAGCTAATTCTCCACCAGACTTCAAGGAATTCTTGCACATCTATACTTGCTTCGTCTTGTGCCAGCACTGTTATTTACCTTAAATTGTTCTTTTTTTCTCACATTTGCCTACTGATGGGAAAATTTCCTTTAGTGATGACGTGTTATTTTAGACTTTGATTGTAATGTGAGTATTCCACTTGCTGATTAATTATCTCCTCTTTGTACCCATTACACTTTCAATTCACCCTACTGGAACTTGAATGGGTAAAACGGTGTACAATATTTAGATGAAGGCCTCCCCAGGGCTTCTGAGACTGCACAATGCAGTCATACTTTCTTACCTCTTCTGGAAAAGCCCTCTCCAGTTTTCATTCTATGGTGGCCTTTGCTTCTTTCCCAGTGTTATTTTATAGCCATCCTGCAGCTGACTCGTGCACCCAGTTTCCCTTCCTCCCTTATTACCACTGATGATATCCCAGAGCCTTAGTCACCCTTCAGTGCATGACCATATCTACCATAATGCTAATTTCCATCCCACTTGCTATCCAGGCCACCCAACGTTTCCTGCACAGTATCCCCATCTCCCCGATATCGAGAATGTTTCCCAGCTTTGAAGAAGCATTGGAAAGGCCTAACTTCCCATTCTTTTAAAAAGTAGCTCTTCCACAGACCTAAGCCTTTAACCTAACCCTCCCTGAAGCCTCTCTTCTGGAAGGCATTTTGCCATAGCAGCTCAATTTGAAGCAAAGTGATAGAGGTAAGCTTCCTTGAGGACAGCACATCACACACTTAGGATTACAGAAGTGAAAGTGTTTGAAGGAAATGTGGTCTATTTAGCACAGCAAGCCACATGTCAGGCTCCTACGAGGCTGAGCTATATTAAGGAACAAATGTCAAGACATATTCTGCTTCTGACAGGCACAGTGCCTCTCATGAGTATGGGGAGGAATGGAGTGCTGAAACAGGCTTGCTACACCTATGAGGGGAAGGGGCAAAAGGTCATCCCAGTTCCTCAGTGATGAATACGAGTGATAGTCTGTGCGTGGAGGTTAACAACAGGACCAGGGAGTGCAGGAAACACAGTTACAGGGATTCTTCACCAGACTTCTCTATTTTGCAGCGTGTCTAGACTACATGGGGACTTCACTGGGTGTGCAAAGGTTACTTGAAATGCTCATACATACTCAGACACCTACAACTGGACATTAATTAAGTTGATACTAGCTGACTGAATGCTGTCAATAAAAATTCTCTAATATGACATCTTCCATTAAAAAAGATACTTTAATAAAAATTCTTCTGGAAAATGAAAGTTGTTTTTCTGCATATCATCTCTTCCTGAGTAAGATGACTGAATAGTACCTGGGAAATTACTATGGGCAAATAACTTCAAAATAAATAAAATTTAACTCAAAAGTCTACATTGTGATTAGTGGGTTATAACTAGTGGATGTTAGCTGTGCTCAGGTAAACTAGTCACCAGAGAAAAAAAGTTACCGCTACACAAGACAAAATGCTTTGGAAAAGATTCAAAGGAGAGTATGAAAGGTGTTTCCTGAAGACCTGTCTTTCCACTCACAGGAGCTAAACAGGGCAATGGTGCATCTTGTTAAAATGGGGCTAGTGCAATGTTTACATTCTCTGTTCACCATTACTTTGCACTTTAGGACAAACTCCAGGTAACATTAAGAGACACAGCAGAGAATAGCTTTCCCAGAAAGTGGAAAGGCCCAGTGACGGAGTCACTTGAATTTAAGCTAGGCAAATCATTTGAGGACATATTCAGTATCAAATGCTATTCATCAAGGAGAATTACAAAACCAGAATTTTCCCACTATCAGTAATACCTTTCTGTATTGGGTTGGCATAGAGAGGCACAAGAGCCTCTTGCTCCATTCAGGCAAACTTTCAATAAACTTTTGCAAATACTTTGCATCTGAAGGTTTTCTTGCAAGTTCTGGTTACTACTCCCTTTCTGTCTTCCAGCCTCACAGACTCTACTACACTAATTGGCTATGGCACTTACATGCAACTATCCATTAAATAACTTCTTATCAACTAACTTCAGAGTTCTATGTGTTTACCTTCTGCCTTCTGGTCCAAATCCCATTAAAATAAATTTTAAAAAATAAAAAAAAAACCACTGACTTCTGTGGAGGCTGTTAGCTATACCCATGTTCTCACAGTTCACTTTCTATTTCTTTCTTTTTTATTTTTGCTTTATTTTATGTGATAATCTTAGCTTTGGTGGTACAAATTATTTGCCAGGCTCCGTGGAGCTGCTCTCCTAGTTTCCCCACCTATTTGCAGTCAGAGCAATGGATTACCTCAAATTTTAAATTGCTCCTACATTGGGTACATGACAGTTTCAGTGACAGAGACTGAAAATATGTCAATATATATTAAAACAGATGATCAGTAAAATCTGACAACACGTTTCTTCTAACAGAATCCCCCATTCCAATCTGTAGAACAAGCTGGGAATGTATTTTGTACTGTACTTTATAATGGCCCTCTTCCAAAACCTCTTTCTCCAGAGGACAGATCATTAAAAGGTAGTGACAAAATTCAAAGCTTCCATTCCTGGAAGAGATATGTAATGTTTGTTTTCATTTGGTTTTTTTCCCCCCCCAGGTTCCAGAAATAGATGTACCAGGTAGGAGATAATACACAGGGAACATTTCTGGTGCAACATGTGTACTGGAAAGATCAATTATAAAAGTATAAAAATGTGAAACCTTGTTATTAGAATAGTGTTATCCAGAACTGTGAAAATGATGGGAGAAAAGAGCTCTGCAAATATTAATTTGCATTTAAAAATTAATTGCCTTCTTTACGTACATGCCTCTTTTCCCAAGCACTACATGAACATTCACAGGAAACAAGTTTTCTCTCATGTGTTCTGTGAACAATGTCAGTACTATGATATTGTGAGGAGTCAGAGCTAATTTCATAGATTCCTATTTTAGTCTTAACAACAGCCATACCATATTTGCTGGCAAATAATTTTTTCTCCACCAACACTGCAAACTCAGGCAGGGACCTGAGATTCAAACTGATACTGTTATCAACTCCAACAGCAATACAGCTGCTGGTAATACCTCTACAGTGTGACAATGACCAAGGTAAGAAAAAGATCTGCACACTTCTTCTCAAGTGTCTCCTAATACTGATGTTAACGTTACTTGATCTTTGTCAAGAAGGTACACAAGGCGACTTGACAATTATTTTCACTTACTGATGGCAAGCCTATGAAAGACTGTTGAAATGGTGAAATGTGCTCACACCTTGTAAATATTAACCTTGCAAATTCTGGTTCCTTCCATTACAGAATTAACTTGAATTCAATGTCACAGAGGAATGGGATAAAACAGAAAAGAAGAATTTCTATTTTCTATACTTTGCCTTTTCACCCAGTCCTAGGAGCATGAAGTGAAACACTGAAGCAAAGTCTGTAGGATCAGCTGTGATTTTCAATAGTTCAGAGACTCACCATGGGAAAGTTGCTGCCAATTGACTGTAGGAGCAAATATCCACATTCCTGTTGTGGAATAAGGCCTTTAGAATTAAGTCTGTGCCAAAAGGTGCTTTCAAAAAAACATCATGATGGCCCTCATCCAGTAGAGCATTTAAACACATGCTTAACCTTGAGTGGCTGAAAATTCCTACCTGAAGAGAAATATTTTCATTCCTAAACTAAGCACATGCCCACGTTTTTATTATATGAAGTACCACATGAAGAGAACATCCAGTCCTGTGAAAATACCGATATGAGGCCCTATCTTTGGACATAGGTTTGTTATTTGTTATCCCTCTTTTTGTTTTGTTGTGTTTTGTTTTCCCCCTTCATGGTAGGCTGCTGTTCCGCAGAATATTCTGGCAATAAAGATTGGAAACACCACACAAAAAATGGACATCAGCACTTCATCAGCATTTCTAGGTCAATAGACATATTTTGGCTAGAAAGCTTTCATTTAAAAACGGGACAGGATAGAGTTTCCAGCCACATTGCCTGTAGAAAAGGTTACAATGCATTGTTGTGACCTTCTGCTTCTTTGCCCTGGTATGCAAGGTACAGTGACATGCAGGCTCTCTGATAACTGACAGAGAAGGGTTTAAAGCCAGACTTTTTTCAGCCCTTGGCAATCGTGCAGGAACACATATGAGCACCTTTCTCACTCTTTAACTTTCACCTGCTCTGGGAGGTACAACTTTACTATTTTTAAAGCAAATCATAAAGCACATTCTAATATGCCACATTCAGTTAACCAGAATTTTTATTTCAGCTTTTTTTTTTCATTGTTTTTTTTACGATGATTTGGTTTCTATTGTATCCACTGTGTTACATAAAAAAAAAAAAAAAAAAAAAAAAAAAAAAAAAAAAAAACCCACAACTTTCTTGTGTCATGGCAATATTATTTTAATAATTCTTACCATGATGAACACCTTTGAATCAACAGCTGACCTTTCAACTTCCGGTGTGATCAGAGTGGATTTTCTCTTCTGGACAGGGATGCTGCTGTCCTAAAGAGGATCTGGTCCTTTTTGGTTTTTTAGTATTAGTGTCATATCTTCCCCCTCAGACAGAATGCCTAAGGGCAGTTTCTCTCACAAAGTAAGCAGAGACTAACTAATGTAAGTTAACATGTGAACAGGATAGTTTTACTTCTTGTTTTCTCTTCATTACTCTTTTTATCACTTTTTTTTGCTAAACAGAAATGCTTCTCATTTTTGTTATTTCCCCACAGATTGGCTTTTCCCTTCTTTCTCCCTTTCACACATTGTCTCCTTCCCTTAGCACAGCAAAATTCCGTTTAAAATGAAATTTAAAAGGGCTCCTTTCCCTTTATATATCTTAAATATTTTGGAAAGGAGTTTCTCACTTTCCTCTCTTTTTGATGCATGCTTCTAGCCAGTTGCAGAAGACAAGCAGAAAGTCTCTTCCACAGAACATCTTCCAAACAGAAGTTTCATTTTCTTAAATTTTGTTGCCATTATTGGAGCTTTGCTTAGAGAATATAAACGTATAAAGGAACAGCTGCATTTCTGGTGCAGAGTCAGGTTTCTTGTGCTGAGTCTAGATTTTGTAATTTAGTAACATTTGAATGTTTCTCATTTTTAATATTTCAGTGAGTAGAGAAAAGCTGGGCTGAGAGAAACATTCTGCCTCCTCTAGATGTTAACTGAAGTAGGAGGTATCTATAGCATGAATATCTACATCAGGTTAGCTGAATCAGCATAATTTTCTCACCTCAGACACAGTTGCTTTTTTGAAATGTTAAAAGGATGTCCACACTGGGTGGAAAACTATGCTCTTAACTTAGTCTGGATATGTCTCCATCATAGAGCCAGTCTGGCTTTAGGAATACTCACACCACATCAAAAACATCATAACCGCATGATACAAATCACTGTCTAGTGTCAGCTTACTCTGCTGGGTCAAAATGGTCCAAAGTATTTGTGACTGGCTTTGCAGTACTATGGTTTGGAAATGTCTATACAAGTGAATTAAAAGAGCAAAGGACCGTTTTCTGGTGCTAGGCCAAATAGCGTAGAGCAGTGTGTACCCATAATGTGAAACCCTCTTACCCACAAAAATACAGTGGTGACATCCAAACACTTATTGGAATTGCTTTCAGTTACTACTCATTGCCAAGTTATGCCCAAGTTTTATTTAGGGAATGTTAGCAGGTGTGAGCCAAAACCATGCCTTGGGCTATGGCAAGATTTTAACAGTAGAGAGGACTGAGTTTCAGTGCCCAGAAACTTTCCCTGACACTCTTTGATCTGCTTCAGGAGAAGGTATTGAAGAGCAGTCATCTAGTTCTGTCTGAGACACACTGTGGTGTTTCAAAGATGTATTGCCAGAAGTGGCACACATCCTGCAAGGAAATTGTGTGCTTTTGGGCCAAGAAATAGAAGCTAAGAAGAATATAATTTGCTGCAGTTTTAAGAATCCTCAGTGACAGTAGATACCTTTCTTTGTCTGGGGACCTGAGCATAGATTTTTACGTTTGTATCCAGTTACTATAGACCACACATGGCATGACTTTTTTTTATCATATCCATCACACTTATAGGAAAATTATACCAAGTTCATTTTGTGTCTTAAGGTTCAATTAGCTCAGCAGAAGCACAATCTACTCCCTTGGAATAAAACACAAGTCTGGGATTAAAATGTTTGGTGACATGACAGTGTCCACATCTGCTGTTATTGATGGAAGAGCAACAACCTTCTATTAAATTGCAATGAAATGTATTTGGGCATTCTGTTTTAAATTAAAATAGCAGTTTAAGTACAAACCTGTGGGGAAACCACTGACAAAGGAATAGACAATAACTTACTTTTCTTTGTAAATAAATGAGCAATTGTTTTTCTTTGTATTTGTGTCAGAACTCTTCACAAATCCCCACTTGTTGCTTCTGCTTTTGTGTTTCAGAAATTTATTTGGGGAAACCCATTAACTGACACAAGAAAAGGAAGAGAGAAAAAGTGGAATTTCCACAAGCTGTGGTTCAAACCATGACTTTTTTGAAGGAAAAAACCTAAAATATTTTTAAGTTAGTCATCAACCTCAAAGATTTTTGCACCTCAAGTTTCCTTTTAGTATAATTCTTTTACTCTGAATTCTGTAATGTCCTCAGAAATCTGACATCAAATTGACTGCCCTAGGTGGCCCTGTTTGAGCAGGGGATTGGTCCAGATGACATCCAGGGTTCCCTGTCACTATTGGAGGTTCTGTGACTGCAGAACTTGGAAGCTCCTTCACTCCTTATCAGTCTCCCAACTGCACTGGGACCAGGATCATCTAAGTCTTTCAGTGACATCTGTCACCTTGGCATCCCAAATGGAAGAAAAGAGGGAATGGAACAGCTAAAAAGAAGAGAAATTAAATGAGAAGATAAATAGGATAAGGAGCAGAGGGGTGGAGGGAAGCAGCCATGAGCATGTTAACTCAGCTATACTGCACAGAACACAGTTTCACTCACTCATCTCCTCTGCTGAGCCAGTTTTCCGACAGTTACTTGGCTGAATATCTTTCATTCTTAAAACAATAATCCAGAATATGTTTTACCTTAACTGGTGACTTCTCACTATATTTAGCTTGAGAATTCAGTTTAGCATGGAAATTCCTTGGGACCAAGAAACAGCTTTATCTCCCTGATTTTGTATGGGAAAGGTGGATTTTTTTTATTTTTTTTTTACTATTTTTATTCCTCAAGTCTCTATTAAAATACCTTTCACTAGAACTGACAAAGGAAATACTTACAAGTATTAACAAGAATGAGCTGTTAATATATCTGATGAATATCCATTCAGTGGAGCATCCCTGCAAATATAATGCAGGATACTACCTGGATTTTTTTTTGTTTTATTTTAAGTCTGATTAAGAATCAGGTTATAGGAGAAGAAGGAGAGAGTTTGAATCATGTGATGAAGCTAGTCAGGAACACTTGATAAAGAAAGGGTGTGAAAGTGTGGGCTTGAAGGTAAATGTTTCTCCCAGTTAATAAGAGGCTGCAGAGGGACTATAAGAAAAGGGTCAAGAAGAGGGAGAGAATTCACAGTCTGAAGAAGTCCAGTGCAGGGAGAGGAAGATTGGACTGCTGAGTCTTTCCTGGAGTTCAAAAACAGCTTGAGCACAATCAGAAAAATGACTCAGGGAAATGTGGGAACCTCTTATTGTTTCACTGAATCTACACAGATTTTTTTGTTTAAAAAGAAGATTAAAACTGATTTTTGGAAGTTTATAAAATGTGCATGACTGTTTACTTCAACTGCTTTGCAGAGCAAAAAACTTCTTGAGCAGAAAGAAGTCATTGGAGAGAGTGAGCTCAGATTACATGAGGAAGGCTGGGTCGTGGGAGGCCTGGGACCTGTGCTTTTACAATACTGTGTGATCACCTTTTCGGGAAGGGCTTACAAACTGGAGTTAACTTGTATCCAGAACAATAAAGACACAAACTAGAACAAAAAAGTGTATGTTGGTACCTATGCACAGAACTCGCGTGAAAGTTTAAGAGCATATCAGAATGAGGAGAATAAAATTTTAAATAAGCTGGTTAAATTTGAGAAATAAATCTGCAGTGTGAATCATCCCTCCTTAATAATGGAACCTTGTTATTCACAGCACTGTTCTTTATAATTTCAGCTTTCTTTTCAACTCTTTCTTTTCTTTCTTCACCTGGATTCTGTGTAAGTGGGCCTGAAGTTTTCAAAAGCATTTATCAATGAATCTGAACCTAATCCAACCCTGGCTTTGATTTAGGAGCCTGGAACTCATTCATTGATAGTTTATTCATTTATTTATAAATACAATAGTTAACCTGAACTTTTTAAAACAAGTGACTTAGGAATATTATGTAGACCAATACTGTTCAACATCTGATACATCACTCTGAACGTCATAGATACTATTACTGTTAGTCATCTGAAAGTGAAACGTGATGGAGTTGTTTCTTTTATAGGACTGTTCTCATAATACAACATTCTATTGTAAACCCATGATAATACAGTTACTGTATTACTTCTAACAGAGGATATGTCATCGTGTTCATTAGCAAAAAATTTTCCCTGATGTGATTTATTTTTTAAAGTTCATTAGATATTTATTTATAAAAATCATTTGTTGAAAACCTGTGGTATTGTCATGAAGAAGTAAATCTGTAGAAACAAGAATAGCAAGACCACTTGCAATCACTAGTTCAATTGTTTCACTGCATTGTGGTGGTTTCTAAGCTTAGTACAGAAATAGTGACATCACAAACCAAACAGAAAGGACAGTCTTTTAATTTCCTCTTAAACTTCTTTTGTACTTTGTGTCACTTTTCACTTTAGAGGTTTCTGTTTTGTTTTCTTTCAAAACCAGATTTAATTTGAACTTATATTCTTCCTGCAGTCTAGAATAGGAACACTTGCAGTGACCCTATTTCATGTCTGGAAGCGTCATTTTATACAACACTACATAATTCGCTACTTCAGTCTATCTTTGTGGGAAAAGCACAATCTCCAAAACAGTAATTGGCTGCTCTGCAAACAACTGGGCTTGATATTTCATACCTCCATTGACTCATCTGACAAACTCTTTTTTGGACCAACAGATAAGTAAGTACATGTAACCTAAAATTAAGCATTGATTTCACATGACATCAGTCCCTTATAGACATAATCTTGCTTACACTGTTTATATGCAAAGTCTCTTTTGAGACTGCAACCAGTCATGAGGAAGCTAGCAGCATTTGGCTGCTAAACCTGTTCTTTTCTGTTCCCTATTTATGTTGTTCACCCCAAAGTATGATCAGACCAGCATTAACCACTCATTTCCCACACACCTGCTATAAGAGTGATTTTATGTGGAAGAAAACCTACAGTGAAAATTTGAGTCATAAAACCCGGGCACTAACTATAGGCTGAGTTAACTCTGCCTGAGTTAAAACAAACCCCTTCCTTTGACGGGCTGCCATCAGATACCTTTCTGAAGAGTGAGTCTCTGCCGTTATTCCTGCAGACATAGTGAATATGTACTGATCCTCTTCTGCTGCAGCTTTTGTTTCCAGGCCCTTCGTTTTCAATGGTTGCCATAGAATCTATCCATTATCATATGAAAAGCCTCATACAAAACCCCACCAAAGCCTGTTGCTAAAGCCGTGAACACTTTTCAATTTTCATGTAAAAGAAAAAAAAAACCCTCTCGAAGTGAAACGGTTGCTGAGGCGGAGGCTGTCTTGAGCTCTCCTACTGTCTTTTTCCTTAGAGATGACTTGATTCTTGTTTGTCTTTTAACTACATAAACTTCTTACTGGAACTTCCTCCTGACTGCCATAACAAATATAAGCTACCTAGCCACCAAAGTGGTTTTAATTGCCTCATAAGTCAAGAGATAACCATGTATTTTTCTTACCTAATTTGTTATGCAGCCTATTGTGGTTTAGCGGGCGTTTGACTTTTTGTTGGAGATCTCTGTGCCCAATTCCCAGAGTCTGGCTTCAAAAAAGAAATGAAGAACTACTGAAAACCGAAGAAGAGACACACAGTCCTTCATATGTAATCTTTTTATTCTTACAGGACTGCTAATTTGTTGGAAATGGAGGAAGTGCTTATTAGTGGGACAGAGACACCCTGAAAAAGACAATTTTTTTCCATACAGATATTTTAACAATAAAGCCCAACCCCATGTACACAGACATTTTCTTATGCTGGAGAAACCACACTCTAATTAATGGAGCTACAAGAGTAACTCCTGACATTTAGCGTAGAAGAGGTAAAGAAAAGTTTTTGAATCTCAGGGCTTTGATGTAAAACAGAAGCTTTGTTTTCAGAGGCCAGCCATGATGAATACAATATTAATAAAAAAATAACCTGACACGGTAACATAAGATACCTACCTGACTGCATCATGTAAATGAGTAAATTTCTAATCTCTTGAAGTCTAGTAACTTCAAGAAGGTCAAAATTTTTCATAAGGCACCTGGAATGCTTCCCCACACCCCTGCAAGTTGCCTGATCACATACAATAGCGCCATGTGTATACAGCATGGATGCGGCAGGCTTCCCTCCTCAGAGATGTTGTGAGAACATTTTGCACACCCTTCCCTACTTTCTTCCCAGGGAATGATAATGAAAATTTGGCATATAGAAAATTTGTTAAGAAAATGCTTACTTTTCTGACAGAACTACTCTGATGAACAGCTATTTAGTAACATAAAGGTGTCTTGCATTTATCGTCCCTGGAATCATCTTCAGAGAAGAACCCAGAATATATAATCTTTCCTAAACTTTCTTAAATCCCCATTTCTTCTAGTGCAGCCATATTGCATGCTTATACTGCATTCCTTTTGCACTACTTCAGATAACTCCACAGGTATAAAACAACAAAACAATAAACTTCATTTTCTGGCTAAAAGTATAGAGGAAAGTTACATTATGTTCTAGTTATGTACACATCAGGATTTTATAGCTTCTGATGATTATTGGTTGATAAGATAATTGGGGTTTTTTGTTTCCTCTCCACTGACAATTTAAATGTCTTGCCTGTTTCTTACTCTCTGATCACGACAGAAAGAGAAGTAACGTCTTGGCCTGTGTGCATCACCCAAAGTCAAAAGCTCTTTGCAACCTCCAAGTACCATTGACTGTGCTTGCAATAGCATACAGCTGGAGACAAAATGTCTCATAAGAAACATTAAATGACACTGTTAAAGCCAAGAACCACAAACAGAGAAATTATCTGAAAAGCCAAAACTTGATACTGAAACTGATTATCTTGGGGAGTGTTCCTACACTTGTCTTTTTTCTTATCTTTAAAATACATATTCAAATTAACAGAAAATATTTCTACGCCTGAGTTTAAACCGTCCAAGGGCTTGTATAAAACATAAAACAAGAAAAAATTGATCCTCTCAGACAGGCAGTGACACCCTTAAATATAAAATTTTGTTTATAACTTGAATTTCCTTCAGCATCACTAGTTCTAATGGCACACGGATTTTAGTAGGATGCTTTAGGCTGCTTTTACAGGCTACCATATATAGTCACCTCATCAGTGGGAGGTGTTTTGTGGTCAAATTCCTAAGCTGCCTGATAAAAGATCTGAGAGTGGAGGTAACCAGACTATCCAGTGCCAGGAAAGATGAGCATAAGACCAACAAGTTCTTTGCCGAAAACTTGTAATGTCAAGATGATGCTAGATCCTGCATTTTACAGAAGAAGGGACAGACAAACTTGATGTGGTAGAGATTTGGGACTCCATGACAGTGAATTTTGGAAGCTTATGTTTCCAACAAGAGGAAGGAGGGTCTTTCTCCACTTGGCAGAAGCACAGTTGTCAAAGAGGTATATGAGTCTGATGGCAGCTGAGAAAGCAAATTCTGTTGGTGGTGGCGTTTGTGCTGCATCATCCTTATTTGTGTATTAAAAGCAGTTTGCCATGAAGAGCCAGCACTAAATAACAAGAGTCTTAGCAAAAGGCTTCCTTCTGCAGTGTATGGAGGCACCCATCCTGGCTGTTGCAGGCAAGAATTTTATTTAAGCAATCGCAGGGGAAGAAAAAAAGTTACTGCAGAAATACAGGATTCACCTGAAAAGGCAAGAACATCTTGCTTCCAACTTCATGAAAAAAGACTTTAAAATAAATTTTTTAGGAGGTGAAAACTATAGTTTGAAGAGAAGTATAGGAATGATAAGCAGGAAGGAAACACCTGAGGAATAGCATCTCCCTCTTCCCCAAGAAAGCAGTACAACTCAGAGTCCATGTCAAGTTTATATTCATAAACATATGGAGGACAACAAACAAAAAAGAAGAATTAGAAGTCGAGGCCCAGTCACAGATGTATAACCTCACTGGGATCACAGAGACAGGGTGCAGTAGCTCACATAACTGGAATGCGCCAACAAATAAGTACACATCCTTAGGAATGGCAAGTAGGTGAAATAAGGAAGGAAGCATTCACTGCACAAAGGAATAGCTTGCCTGTATGGAGATTTGCTATGGAATACCTGAAGGACAGAAGGCAAGCTTTCAGGATGGTATCAGAGGCAAGGTCAACAAATGGATGTGATGGTGAACATCTGCTATAGATGGCTCGGTCAAGCAAAGAAATGCAAAAAGACTTCTTTAAAATACTGGAGGAAGTCTGCACGTGTTAGTTATCATGGAAGACAGTTGAAATAAGTCCTGCTTTGAACAGGGTCTAGTCCAGATGGCCTTCTGATCTATTAAATCTTTAATTGTTCTATGATTTGTTTTTTATTAAGTGGAAAAATAAAAACATTCTTTTATTCTCTCTGTGCTAAGAATTTTTGAAGATGACTCACCAGCAATGAAGCATAATTAAACTGCAGTCATCTCTAGAGACCAGACCTCTTACCCTAGAATAATTACCATGATGAACATACTGGAACACTGTAAATGAGACCATATTATTCAGAGCATGGCACATTTTCACCTTTGGAGAGCATGCCTAGCTCACTTCAAACTACAACCTTCAATATTATTATTTGGAACTTGTCTTACATATTATGTGTGTATGAGAGCTTTGATACACTTACATTGGGATAGAAGTTTCTTACCTGAGCTTAAAGAATAATTTTCAAAACCTGAACTTCTTGGACTCTTGTGTGACATGAAACAGATTTTCTGATGCTCAGTAAAGGAATCTGCTTGTGTATCCTAAGTTACAATGAATATTTTTCTTTGTATCATAGAGCAGTCTCAAAGCATCTGAACTAGATTTGGGTCTGGATTGAGTTAGGACAAAAATGTTCTTCAGGATTACGTCTCCTGCTTACTGAATCATAATTAAAATGGATCCATAGAACTAGACAGGAGCTAATTCAAAGTAACCTCCACTGCAAAAATGTGTGGCACAGACACTTGGTGCTCGGCCTTCTGCTCATTCTAAACACCTGTTCTCACAATGCTGCACACTTGTTAATATACACCTAAGCATTACTAAAAACAGAATGTCTACTATTAATGAACAACTTCATGTATTTTCAAGCACCACAGTTTTATATGCTTGAGTTTAGAAAGTCTAAAGATGGTCTAACGGGGAAAAATGCTCTTAGTGGTTATGTAATATTATTATAAAATGTTGGCATCTTTCACTGTAGGCATATTAAAACTATTTGTATGGCTCTGTTTTTGTATTTCTGCCACTTTTTAATATTTCACTTATCCTACAAATATTTCTGCTACTAGAATGCATTGGAAAGAACTATAACTATCAAACTGAAATTTTCTAGACTGTTCAGGTAACACAGCTCTGTCTGATTTAAAGGAGCCTAATACCTTCAGTAATGGTCTTATTTGATCTGAACATTTCTTATGGTACAAGTAGGTAATTATTAAAAGTGAAAACTATCTACATCTTTGGTCTTTCTGTATAAAAATTTACATACAAGGGTCACATCTCAGGCTCTGAAAAGCTTTAAATAGTATAATATCCTTCACCTGCCAACCAGAAGCATTCATTTGGCCATAGATAATTTCCTATAACACAAAAAATAAAGTGTAAAGCCTATTGTGTTGGTAGTTTACAACCCTATGAATAATATGAAGCAACCCTGGGAAAATAGGCATCTCTCATAGCATGTCAAGTCTCATTTTTCACAGGTATTCGGTATTTAGCAGCACAGTTAATGCTGCTGTGTCTCAAAATGTATGCATCCCACAAGGGACTAATTATTAAGTAGAGATGCTTGAACTGTTAAATTAGTTTCCATTTTCTCCATCAACTCCACCCTGACTCTAGGAAAAAAAATCTTTTCTTCTTGTCATTACACTCCACAAAGCCTCGTTTGGTGCTTCTGTTCTTTTTTTCACTTCAGTTGCCTTCTGTACCTCCTGTCCTTGCCTTTAAAAAGCCTAGTCCATCCTTCTCTTATTCAATATGTAACATCAAGCAAGGTGCTTGACGCTGTAGCATCTTCACGGACCAAACCCTGCTCAAAGGAGGTACACACCACTGGCTTCAAAGCAAAAGCAGACTCACTCTTATTGCTATCAGTAACACAGATGGTATACCAATAATGTATCAGTAATACAGAGGTGAGGAAGAGCAGAGATGCTGCACAGCATGTTCCAGTCTTCATCTCTCACATCCTCTCAGGAGCAGCAGAAAAAGCAAACCCAACACTTCAAGGCTCAGTGTTTCAACTTAACTTCTTTTTCCACTGTTTTCTTTTCTTTTGTAGAATCATCCAGGTCCCAAACACTAAGGCCTGTCACAAAAATGAAGTAAACTTATATTACCTGTCCAGAAGCACTGGCTTTGCAAAGGACTGATATTTTTTTTTTCCTGTGGTTTCTGCAGGATTAATATTAGCCAGGAAAACTATCGATTTTTATGTGATTTTAAATGTACCTGCCTGATCACAATCCTACATACTGTGAAAGGACTTTGGGGGAAAGTGAGCAGATTCATATGCAACTGGAGACAATGGGCATGAATAAAAATAAATAAGGAATCTTCAAATTATTAAAATGGAATATAAAAATACTTATTTTAAATTATCATTTAAATACAACATGTTTCTCTTCATCCCGTGTGACAGTACAGTCTGGGATGCAAATAAAGGCTTGTCAATGCTTTATGTCTTCCCAACACTGATGTGTATCGTACAGTCCCAGAGGCCGACATTCCTAGGCAAAGCCAGCAGCTGCATAAAAGATTCATCCAAAGCACAAGCAGCTGCACATCTTCATAAGCACTGGACACTAGTGGTGTTTTCCAACTCTGGCTTCACTTTTCCCAACAGAGGATCTTCCTCCTCATGCCCTTGAGGCATGTATTTCCATCCCCTCCCACCTTTCACTTGCAAGTCCTCTTGCGCCAGCTTCATTACTTCTGCTTGCTGTATTCTCCTTTACTTGTTCCCATCTCTTTCCACAGTTGTCTAGTGCTAGTGCTTTCTACATTTTTTCTAACTAACCAAACCATTGCCATTTTGTTTCTAGCAACTACGTGTTTAGAAAGAGCCAATACCTCACCACTATATGACAGAGAAATTGAAAACTACATTTTTATGTTCTTGATCTTACCTAGAGCCTCTAGGTGCTTGGGTAATAGGCAAAATAGTAAGTTAAACACACTGGCTTCTAAAGATGAGTAGGAATGTGGAGATTTAGTTAGAAGATTGTTCCAGTTGAAAGGTGATGTGTACTGGGGAATGTAGATTGCAGCCATTTGTCTGTGGTGTGTGAGAACAGTAAAGTTAGCATCCTTAAATCAGCATGTGCAGTTTATGATTTGTCCCCTTCAGCAAAACAGGTTCAGTTCACCTTTCAGATGAAGTACAAAAGGGCATTGTCTTTAATTTTTAGAAAGTTTGTAATGTTTCTGATATATCTCTGCAACTAATATCAAGTTAAGTTTCCCACAATAGTGGTTTTATGTTCTTTAACTTTAAAATAGCTCTGAGCCGTAGGAGGATTCCCAGTCACAGGCTAAATCTGATAGCTTTATGGATGGGCATTTCCCTAGTCAGTGGTAAGTAAGAGAGAATTATTTGTGAAAGACAATTCCTACAACCTACCTGTATACAACTTATAACTTTTAATCTCTGATGTCTTTCCAATGAAGTGATCAAATACAGCCGAGAAGAGTTTGTTACATTACTGTTCAGGACATCAACCGCGTTACCTGAGGGATTATAGAAAAGATAACATTATGCCTGTAAAGATGTAATTTTTAGTTGATTTTCAACATCTTGCATAACGACTAAGCCTTCAGGGCTAGGGATCAATGACATTCAACTCAGGCTACACATCCTTCTTCCTTTAAAACTCACACTTGTTAAACCACACGTTTGATGGTTCTTCATCTTGGAAGTAATCTAATAGTCCCTATAATTAAGAACAGTAGAGCCCCAGGAAGCAATAAATAAATGATCAGTCCACTAAGGTAAGTCCATCCAAAAGACCAGTTAATTAATCCTATGGAGTCCATGAAAAAACTGAAGACCATATAGCGGTGGGAGTGTGAGAGAGAATATCTCTGCCTTTACACATAAGAGTGTTTTTAATCATTCAGAAAGCCCAGAAGATGACACTCAAGACCAATATTTAGAAAATAAAAATCCATTGGGACAAATGTAGGGGGTTTTGGTCTCTGAAATCTTTGAGAAAGTGTCATTGTGTCTTTGAGGTTTCCATGCCTAGTGCATTATAGTGCATCTACCTTCTTTTTGACTTCCATTTTTACCACACAGGTTAGATCAGCATAGAGGACAAAGGAAAACTTAGTATTATAGTATCATAGACATATTGATAACTGTCAATTCAGTGTCTCTTTTACATTTCCGTTGAATCCCTGTAGCAATTTGACTTAGTTAAGGCTAGGTCTGGACAGGGCCTTTCAAGTTTTTCCCACTTATGGAGGGAGAGAGAGATTTACTATCCTCAAATCTGAGTACTACACTATCCTGGCAGGGTTAGTCACAAATAGGTTTCGCAAAGGACATGAGAGAGGAGGAAGGTGTAGAACCAGTCCAGGCATAAATAATAGCACTGCTGCCCACCACCAGCAGTATGCTGGCCCTGGCATCTGTCAAAAATCCAAAATCCAAATCTACATCCTCTAGATAAGGACTAGTAGACAGTTTTCAGTCCAAATGAGCAGAAATTAGGGCAAATACTCAGACACTGAAGTGAGGAAATAGGAGTTGTTATGTATTTTTGCAACTTAATTTTTATTTTCTTTGAGGAGGGCTTGTCAATGAAGTACAAGATCTGAGGTGTTTGCATCTTTTTACAGGGTTAAATGATACCAGTGCGATGATTTTTTAAATGTCTTTCATTTTGACAAGGAGTCTGCAACTTTCTGAATGTAATAGAACTTGGTGTATTTATCGTTGCTTCTCTTCCCTCTCCAGAGTGGATTGCTCATGTATGATCTGGTTGCAATTGCAGTTTGAAACCTCTTAGAAAATGCATCTACACAGACTCTAACTTTCGATTACTTTCTAAGGATATGGGACAACATGTTACCCTAAGGTATGCCCAGATATGGCCTTACAGCACATTGGCAAGAAGAACTGCATTTGCAGGACTGATGGACAACCCATGCACAGAAGCAGTGCTGATGACATGTCTACGACCTCAAAAATGCATGTTATTCCTTAGTCTGTGCTGATTAGTTCTGCCTGTGTCCTTCGCAATGTTTCTCAGAAGGAGGGTCGGGCAGCTCTCTCTGGCTTCCAGCTTCTTGTCAGATGGAGTTCAAGGCATTGGCCCTCAACTGAGTAAGAAATCTTCCACTTGTGCGGGAGTTGAAATGCTTGAAAGAGTGCACAGCTCAAACAGCTCAAACATCTATGGTCCTTCTGAAGGAGGAATGTTGAGAGATGTACTTTTCAATTACTTCAGAACCATTTCGGCACCTTGCACTATTTTTTGAGAGTCTTACGTAGTACCACTTTTGTACCTTGTCATACTAGCCAACTGGGAGAGATAGGGAACTTGAGCCTTACACCATACCAGTGCTGATTAGCAAAACATGAACCCAAATACCGGTTTCTAGAAGCTAAAAATAAATAAACCAACACAACAAGGACGTCTCTGTCTGTAGCAGAAATGAGCCTAGAGCCAAAACACTCACTTAAGAACAGCACTGCCACCAGCAAACTAAAAAAAAATTGTGACTTATGAATATCTAGGACTTTCTGTGTGGGTTGCAAAACCAATTCCCAAAACATTTTACAAAATTAAATGTACCTCTGATGCCTGTCAGCCTGACTGTGCCTCTCCCAGCACCCATGAGGGCAGGAATAGTTGTAGCTGGGCTTGGGAGATGCTGGGCAAAGTTCCTTTATCTGATAGCAAAAATATTCAGGTGCTATAAGAGCATCTCAGAAATATGTGAAACATGGAGAAAAAAGCCAATTTCTTTCACACTTGTCTCCTTTTGACTTTCTTGTGATTTTGTGTATTTTTGCATATGCTTGCATCTACATGCACATCTCCAAGCTTATCAAACACGAAGTGTTTCCTCAGTAACATTAAAAAGAAAAAAAGGCCAAAGTCTTGAAAGAACATCAACATATAATTTTCTCAAATCTCCCCACCATTAACCATAGTGGCTTGGGTTATCTTTTTCCTTTTCCCAGTCAACCATGTCTACAAAAGACTAAATTAATGTCTGAAAAGAGCTGCTTCTAAACTGCCTCCTCCTGTTTGTAATACTCATGTAAACATACAAATGTATGGACAACAGCTAACCTACTGCAGTGAGAACAGCTTTGCTCCTGAACATCTGATTGCATTTATTCATAGGTTACCAGAAAATCAAAAGCATAGGACATAATGAAACATACTCATGAAAATAAAAGAAGCAGGATATTGGGGAAGGAGATGAGGATGGATGAAGAAAAAATCAGAAATGAGATATTTAGAGCAAGGGAAGCATCTCTCTAATTTTGCCAGGAAAAGAAAAATAAGTCAAAAACATTCATGAGCATGAACAATGTATTGGAAGTACATAAGTAATAGCTCTCTTAAATCTTTTTCTGGCTTCCAATGCTGTTGGAAAGTGCCAGTTCTTCTTCGTCATGTCTGCTACACACATTCGGGTGGAGGGGGGGGGAGAGTGGAGGGGCGTAGAGAAAAAAAAAAAGAGCAGAGAGTGAACTTAATCTTGGAATCCTTAAAAAGTCGCCTGCGTGCTTTTTCTAGCCTCTGGTACAGCAAATCAGGTTGCTATGGTAAAATGGGTCAGAGCGGTAAGCAAGTTAGCTTGTGCAACAGAATCAGAGTCCTGGTGCAGGGATGGGAGGCACAGGCCAGAGCAGACAGTAATCTACTGCTGAATCTAGGTCACTGGGGTGCTTTGTAGCTGCAGCTGTCCGTGTGGGACTGTGATCTCCGGCAGGGCTCACAAAACCATCCTGACGGCTGGGCTCCCGCTCAACGGTTACCAGTGTACTGTGGGAGCTGCTGCGGCTTTGTCTCCTTCAAAAACAAATTATAATTTTAGATTTTTAATTATGGATGCATATGCAGGCAGTGTGTGTCTGTGTGTGTATTATGTATGCACATTTATTTTAAAATAAAACATACTCAGCAGGCACATGGCTCATATTTTGGGAACCCATTACACAAATTAACATTCACACTCCAAATGATCATTATCACATATTTATGGGAACCATGCATCCCACTCCATGAAGGCTACAAAGATCTGTAAGCAAACATAAGAAATTTCTTCCCCAGCATACCTAATGAATTCTCTCCCTCAGACAAACGCCCTCCCAAAAAGCCTGGGAAAAGAAAAAAGGCTTTGGAGAATGTCCGGGAGGTCGTCCCACTGTTCAGTCTCTCACATCCCCCCACAAGCATATGCTGATACACCCATCCATGCAGTAATCTATTATTATCATTTACTATTCTGTGACTGTTAAAAAAAAAAAAAAAAAGGAACAACAATCAGTTAATAAAAAGCCAGGGAATGGGGCCAAACCAGGAGCAAAAGTAAACCAGCATACCCCCTGCTGATGCTGGTGGAACTACAAGAGATTATGCAGGCTCAGGGTTTAGTGTCACATACAGACGTGGTCCTCACTCGATGGGTAGATGCAAAATGACCCATAACAGAGATTCATCTGGAATATAAGAAAGGCATGCCCCTATGTGGTGAGGTGGGTAGCTCTTTTGAGTATGAGGGCTGCTACGTCACTGGGTTTCCCTGCCTTTTTTTATCTTATGTTTAGAAATTCTGCCCGGCAGAATTTGCTGTATTTGTCTGGCATGCCTGGCTATGCAGCAGAGATTCTGGATGAATCCCCTGCATGCCGATACATCAGCCATTAGTGCATAAAGAGTGATCACGGAGCTCCCAGGGTACTGCATGTGTAGTGAACAACCCCACAACAAGCTCACCACGGGTCTGAAGCTCCCCAGAAGCCTCCTGGCACATGTTACACATGCTGCATAGCTCTCATCCCACATACACCAGAGGTCTGACTTACCGAATGCCAAATATGTCATATCTCTTTTTAGTTCTGTCTTGTGTAAAAATCCAGCATGAGCATACAGTAACACTAGGTAGAGATGTTAATGTAATGACTAAATATTCAGCTTTTGGACGTGGTTTTGGGACAGTATTGGACAGAAGCGGATTTTCCCTCTGACAGCTGCAAGGTACTAGACATTTCCAGTTGAGAAAACTACACTGGACCAAACACATGTATCAATACGAAGGTTTTTTTCATTGCCACATCTCTTACACTGCGTCAAGACTTTTTGCCCACTTCCAGTGAGTGTGAGGGTGGAAGAAGGACAATGACAACAATAACTCAAGCCTCAGAGCCAGTGCCCCCCTACATAAATCAGGTATGACAATGAAATTCCTGTCCTCCAAATGGCACTTTTTAACACAGACAACTGAGATTAGAAATGTGTTAGGAATAACTTGAAAAGTAGGCCAGGCATAATGCATGGCAAAGTCAGCATCAAAAGACAGATGAGGCATTAGTACTTATTCAATGAACTAAACAGTTAAAATCAACTATGCTTTTCTTCAAAAAAAAAAAAAAAAAGGCATATTTTTATTGGAGAAAGCATTTCAGGTCTCAAATAAGGGAAAGGTTTCTTATGCAGCTGATGATCAATGTCTTGAACTGCATCTGATAAGAAGCTGGTATCCCGAGTGAGCTGCCCAACTCCACCTTGTGAGAAACATTGCCAAGGACATAGTCAGAAGAAACTATTAGCACTGACTAAGCAATAGTGTGAATTTGTGAGGTCTTAGACATGCCATGAACGCTGCTTGTATGCATGCCTTTACAGATGCTTAAAAAAACAAGATGAAAAATGTAAGGACCATATTTCAAATGACGGTATGCAATCAAAGTGAAATCTCTTATTTCTTCATACAGAACTCCTAGCATTACACAGGCACACTGGGCAACTGCCCATTCAGTTGAACAGCAGCAGACGTAAATAGTTTGCAAATGCTGGAGGCAGATGTGTGCATCACACACAAGCCATCCAACATATTTCTTCAAGATGGGAGCAGCAGAAAGCCAAAGGGAAAGAGAAAATGTCAGGACAGGGTCAAGGACGTCTTTTTCTCTTGATAGTCACTCATGACTTCACTTAGCAATAATCAAGATTGTATGCATTAGAAAAGGCCTTGACTTATTCCATCTGTCACATATAGTTCATCTCTTTAATTTCCACAGCGACTTCTCTTAAATCCTTCAGCATTCTTCTCCTTGATTATTCAATGGTACCTGAATAGTTCTGATAACCCATCTGATGTAGTCAAGTGATGGAAATATTTGTCTATCAAGCACTGTCTCCATAAAGCAAACAAATGCCACTTCATTCAAAGAGGACAGCCAAATTCATCACTGGTGAAGCATTCTGCATATGAGATTTATGCTTAATGATCACCAGAACAGACTCATTTAGAGATATCCCTAGAGATATAAAGGTCTGCTATTGTGTCGATAAAATTCTTTTCATGCCACTGATACCTTAATAGCCAAGTCTACAGAATGACAGACACTGAAACCAGGCAAGCTTGGAGACTTACCCGGACGGAAAGGGAGCAAGAGGGTTGTGATTTTCATTTGATACCAGAATTACATACCACAGCATAGAATGTGTCATTTGATTTTGATCATATATGTTCTGAAGGCATTTTACATTTAACAGCATGTCTATGAAAATCAGCACATAAACCAAGCAAAAAAGAACCACCAAAGTTCAATGCCTAACTCTGGTTTGAATATAATTTTGCACTTACAAATAGCTTTAGCCCTCCTGTTTCCAAAAAAGGCAGTAAATCGTAGACTCAGGAGACTACACAGACATGTACTGAGTGGAGAGATGGCAGGGTGTGGGGAGGGAGAAACAGCTTTATAGGCAGAAAAGAAACATTCCATGGAAGTACCATTGCCAGATAAATCCCCTGTTGCAGAGTCTGTCTGCACATTCCACTGCTAAAGGGCCATGAGTTCCTTCCTGATAAGGGGTCATTTTCTTACCCCTGGACAAACAGTCAATTCACAGAAAAGAGCTAATTAACTCTGTCATCTATTAGATGATCTGAAGTACCTGACACACTTCTGTCATGCTGCCTTCTCTGAGCAGGGTGGAGTGGATGTCGACTGAAGGAGGGATGCAGAAAAGACTATATGATAAAAATTCCTCTTTTTAACTAATTTTTTTCTTACTTTATATATTGGAAAATGAGGAACAGAGGGAAGGAAGGAAGGAAGGAAGGAAAGTGATCTAGCTGGCTAAATAACTACCTATGCAAACTTTTTATCCAAACTTTATTTAAAATACAGCTTGAACTTCCATAAAGTAACTAATGACAATGCATTTAGTGGTGCTCAGGTGATGATGAAAAGACACATTTTGTATGTTGAAAGATCATTATAATCACAGCAATATCATACATGTGGTCTTCTTAAACAGAAGCAAAGCAGAAACTCAAACATTTGTAATACATAGTTCATCTCCTAGTCATTTATTAAATACAGCATTCCTCCACTATTTTTTTTTGCCCAGCATGAAATAACAAGGAGGTTAATTTAACTACTTTTTTCACCAGACCTTCTATGAAGGATTTAAGCTCATGTGTCTTCATCTGCACAATATACATTACCTCAACAACAGCCTTACGGATTTCATCAAACAAGTGTTGGCAGTTACCACGCAATCACTTAATGTAACTGTGGACTCTTCTCTTGTTTACTGACATGAGGGAATGCCTTAACAGAGCAATTCTTGCCTCATAGCTCTTCAAATACTGATGGAGTGTAAAAAGACAAACATATGATGCACACTCCTCCCCCTGGAATGTGTTAGGAAAAGATCGGTCCCTCAGAAGAAAGGATTAAATCCTTTCTCAACAAAACAAACTCCTTGGAGGAACTTCAGAGCTCTTCATAGCTCAGGTAGATGCCATTTTAAGACATTCTTCAGCAAATAGGCTAGATGGTTCTCTGTGAATATATTAAAACCTAACTACATGGCTAAGATTCAGCCATTGGGCAAATGTGTAAATTAAGGGCATGACAGCCGTTATGGTAACAGCTTTGACTTACTAAATGAGCACAGGGTCTGATGGAGGCAGATACTTGCTATTTGAATGTAATCTCCAGTTTCCTCACGTCTCTTCCTTTGCACCCCTTCACAGAGGGTTATGAACTCAAGCAGTAGCTTGTTGTTAAAGTATTTGAAATAAAAAGAGCAATCACTAGAGCACACTGGCCCTGGTACGCAGAGTTTCAGTTCCAACTGTGCAAGCTGAAATAATGAGCATTTTAAATAGAAATACTTGAGGCAAAACATAATGTCTGGCAAGGTAACTGGGGAGGAAGTATCTCATGTCATCCATGTGGAAGTCTCCAGCCGTAACAAAAGCTTCTTTAGCCACTCAGTAAGTGACTGAAGTTATAAACATTTGTATCACAGTTAATTTACTTTCAAATGTAGTTTGGAAAGCTTCTCTTACTCTCTTAAATGACGCTGCTAAATGTCAAATTCACAATTTTGGAAAGTTATTGTCAACACTTTGCTGTAAGTGGATATTAATTAATACTAAATTGCAATGGCTTCCATAAAACTTCAACGAATGCCAAAAGAAAAAAAAAAATGTTCATCTTCTATGTTACTACAATGAATAATAAATGAAAAAAAGAATGGTTTTCCACTTACAAAATAAAAAGTTGCCAAGAACTACATTCAGCTAGTAGCCATTTGTTTCAAGCGGATACTGACTCCTGTCATATGATGAGGGAATATGAGATTTGGTAATCTTACTGGCACATGTCAGGTGAGCATGGCCAAGAAACACAGAACTGTCTCCTAGCAATAGCCCTTTTCATCATAGCTGTGTTGCTCGGTGCCTAAGAAAACTGAATGCCTAAAGAGAACAACTGTGGCAAAAAATCTCTCTGAGAGTCTTATGAGGGAGGAATGTGGTGAAGAGTGGTAGAGATGACTGTAACACTTCCAAATTTTCCTGGAAGCACATTTTATTGATCAGAAGCTGGAGTCAAAAAACTCACTCGGGATCTGAAAATACTAAACAAATTCACTGAAAAAAAAATGTATGTACCACAATCAGCCCTATGTACTTATTGATTCAAGAGACAGGAAAAATATCTGACTGTTGAAAGTCAACTGCAACTTTGGCCACTTTTTTCTAAGAGCAAATGAAAAAGTGTGAGAAAACAAGACTTGCAACATGAAAGAGTTGCACAAAAGAGACATGAGACAGTTATAACATGGGATATCAAAGATAGCCAAAATAAAGGCTGGTGTAGCAGATGAACAAGCTTGAAACTTTAAAAGATTATGTTAAAACCACAAAGGGTAACAAAGAGAAGACTATCACAGATGAGATAAGAAAAGCTGACGAAAAGACTATAGATATCATTCACAATGTGACGTGATCAGTATGGTAGGAAAATGACCCAGCGTGACCATGCATCAAGGACTGGTTGCCTTCTGCTGAGAGATGCGATTAAAACAAACAAACAAAAAATAAACCAGAACTGAAAGACTTTTAAAACAATAAGGAAGTATTTGTATATGATGGTGGATGAGATATAAGGTTTAATAATTGAAAAGGGTTTTTGAAAGGCTACTATGTAGGGAAAAAAGTTATCAGATTGACAGCAAGAAAGGATAAAAATAAAGCTTTTTCTTTCTTAGATAATAATTACCGAGTGATATAATGAATTAAGGGAAAAACCCAAACAAATGAAAACACAGTCAATGTTCAGAAAGATTTATCTGTGGAAGACTCAGACAATTAAAGGAGGTGGAAATATTCAAAATGGTCTAGAACAACAACATACCAAAAACTGTTAATGCTTCCCTTGAATATGTAAGGAAAGGAAAGAATTACCTAACCCAAAGACTTGAGAAAGTCAGGAGGAAGAGAAGATATGGAAAATCCTTGATGAGAAAAGGGTAATCAAATATCCAATAACTGTAACCTACATAATCTGCTTTTTGATAATCTACTGTAGACTTAATAAACCTCATTGACCCTGTGTTAACAAGAATCAAGTAAAATATATTTCAATGTGTATAAAAACAAAGGCACAGGGTTAAATTAAATCTGAAGATCTATAATATCATAGATATCAACACATTATGACGGTGCATATCAAGAAATCATAAATTATCAGTAATAAATTTTATGAACAAAGAAATAAAGGTAGAAGAAAGAGCAGAAAAGTTTATTACATTTTTCTAGGGAGAATGCCTGCCTCAAAAAAACTATGAAAATTGTGAGAACATTTGATCTGTCCCAATAATTCTACATGACCACAAAGGCAGCCTCTTGCATTTGCTACCATCTTCCACCTGCAGCCTTTTCCTTTTCTTGATCCAGTATTCATCTGGTACTTCAGTAAGTCAGTTCAAATCACTGAGGTGAAAGAAAAGTAGCTTGAATAATTTTTCAGTTTATTTAATCAGCTAAATCTGTTAATTAAGTAGCTAAACAAGAAAAAGAGCTGGCACAGACGGTCCAGAGAAGGTAAAGAGAGTTGGTTGTTGTTGTTGACAGTGAGCTTTTAGGTGGGTTCTACCATCAAAATGCAGCCATACTCTGAGGAAGACCACACTATAGATTATTTGAGACCAAAAAAAGTATAGTATTCTATGCAGAATAAAAGGGAATAGAGTGAATACATTTAAAATTAACGTATTACTGGAAGGCAGAGAACTTAAATGGTATGTGAGATAACCTAAAAAGTATTTACATAAAATCTATGAGAAAGCAATATAGTACATAGCTGAAAGCTTTAGTGTCCTTAGGGTGAGGCTCAGAGTTAGGATGACAGATATCAACTAAGACTCTCTAGAAAAATTATTCCTGCCCATTACATCTCTTGACTGATTCAAGGGGCAATGGAGAAACCACATGGAGCATAAAACAATTTCTCAAAACTGGAACTGCAAGAAGATTGAAGAAATATTCCCTTGGACAGAAAAGAAACCAGCAAATTTTGAGCATGACTTCACATCCAGGGTGCATGGTACTAGGAAAGAGGAGAAATAGCAAATCAGAAAGGGAAGACACGTCTTTTTTAAAAGGAAAAAGCAGGCAGCTGATATTGTTGACCATTACATTACAAATCTAACCAGTTGAACTAAATAATGTGAATGCAATGGTTAACAAAGAGCTTAATTAGAAACAAAATTATTTGGGGAGCAGAAGTGCCAAAGGGAATGTCACTGAGTGAAACTGACCTGCCTCACACTGCGTGAAACTGACTGCCTTTAATTGTCTGAGTCTTCCACAGATAAACAACAACAAAAAATGAGTGAATGTTTTCACTGAAATCAAACTGGAAAGCAAAGTGTTTACTAATAGTTGAAGGACTGAGATATACCTGACACAAGGTAGATGCAAAGTCAGAAAGATTGAATGCAAGGGTAAATAAACTGTAGAGACAGCAACAAAAACCACAATGAATGTGGAGGCAGTCACAACACAAGGGCATCAGGCTGTGGGGTATCATGTCTTGTAAAAGAAAGCAAATGTCTTGCAGGGTCTGTATGATTTTCTGCAGAAACAGTAGACATCAACATCAGAATCTGCTCAAGAACAGAAGCTGGAGAATAAAGCTCTCATTGTGAGGCAGAGACAAAGTGTTATCTTACTTAATTCTCTTGGTAAATGATCACAGAAGTCAGTAAAATTTTGTTGATTTTTTTTTCTTCTTGGTGACACAGACAAATGAATGGAGAATTAATTTCAAAATAAATAACGGAACTGATTACAATGTAATTTCTGAAAGCACATACAAATATATGGTGACACACAAACAAATGATGACTTGCCTGGCTCAAAATCAAAATAAGTTCCAATCCATACAGTAAGCATAAAATGGACCCATGTGATGAAGTCATACAAGCACAAGGATAAATACAATCAAAACACCTCAAAATAATGAAACAGGAAGTTTCCTACAAGCTTGGTTTGAAGAACACTCTGCAAATATTGAAGATCAAAAGATAACTCAAGCCTAGGAAAGTTCTTTAGGCTTAGAGAGGGAACCTCCTTCAGAGGACAGCTCAGGGCTGCTAGGCTAGATTGCTATCCTGAAACATCAGGCAGAAGACACATCTTATCCTTCCATTGTATAGAGACCCAAGCCTTTTCAAACTAAAATTGTCCTTGATGACTAGCATTTGTCTGTCTTATCACTACAGCTTTTCACCACATATCAGCCCAAAAATATTTAAATAAAGAAATCAGAAGCTAATAACCTTTTCTAAGAACAATTAAGGCATTTTTTTTCTTGAAGATTTAAAAAACATGACTAGGTAAGCCCCTGATATAAGGCTCCTACACCCTGATATAAATTTTAAGTTAGTCTTGCTTCAAGAAGGAGATTAGTCCAGATGGCCCCCAAAGGTCACTTATGACTTAAATTATTCTGCAATTGAATTATTTTGTCTGGAATGGGAACTTGTGAAAACAGATATTAAGCTCATTGATCTTAGGAAAAATAAATCACAAAATAATGCAGTTTGGAAAGAATCCAAGAACAACAAAAATGTTTGCTGCTGTAAAATATTTAATTCAAGCTATCCAACTAAGCTAATGTTCTTCATTTCAGTGAAAAAAAAAAGTTAATGTCTCTGCTTATAATAACTATGAACATGATAGTTATGACACCTGGTTTTTATTCATTAACTTTTCTTCTCAGAATCACAGACTGATCTGGCGATCACCTAGTCCAACCCCTCTACCAAAGCAGGTCCACCTAGAGCAGGTAGCACAGGAATGTGTCCAGGCGGGTTTCTCTCTCTGGAGATGTTTGTGCCCTTTACCTCTTGTCCTGAATTCTATGCTGATTCATTAAACAGAAGGACTCACTAAAGCATTTTAATTCTGAAGTGAAACTAGTCATTAGGAACGTTATATGTCCTGATTTCAGCACCGAAGTTTCTGCCGCGGCAAGGAAATGACATAAAAAATCAGCGTGAGGTGAGATAATTCATGTATTTTTTAATAAACTACTGATGTGGTCACTCTCCTCGCAAATAGCTATGACAATTCCCTGTCAAAGACGTATTTGCACATGTTTGTGGTCAGGGTGTACATCAGTGCAGTCAGTCACTGGAACAGACTCCCCTGAGAAGCGGTCACAGCACCAAGCCGATCAGAGTTCAAGGAGCATCTGGAAGACACTTTTGGTCATATGGTTTAGTTTTAGGTAGTTCTGCAAGGAGCGGGGACTTGACAATCCTTATGGGTCCTGTCCAGCTTGAGATATTCTATGATTCTATGATTTGTATATGTGAAAATACCCTGGATGTTATTCTGAAGAATACTTCTTTTTATGGCTTTGTTTGAACATGACCTTATTTATTTGAACATCCCCTTAATTTCAGGTGAAGGAGAGTCACAGGCTCATCAGTTTGTCACATTCCCTCTTTGATCCACCATTGACTAGTACCATCTATTGCTCTTTTTCAGTCTTATTTTCCCTTCATTCACTTGGAACCTAATTCAATTATAGACAACAGTAAAACATTTAGACATTTTAACATGCTTACATTTGCTCAGTGTTGCTTCCCTCAGAGAAATGATTTCTTCCATTTTCCTCAGATGAATTCCTTTTAATACCACAGGAATGCTGACTTTTTAAACTATAGCTTTATGTTGGTGCCTTTGATGCTATGTATATATAATATTTTTCACTCTCAGCATGACCCACAAAGATACTTTCAAGGATGTTGAGCCTCAAAAATTATTGTTGCCATTCTTGTGAAATTAACCACATACAAAGTAAAAGGCTATGCTTCTTATGGACAATTTATCACTTCAAAATAGAAACACACTGGGCCAAACCAATGCCGAAGTTAATTTCATTAGATTTAATGGAGTTACTCCAGGACTGACTTCAGATAACTGTAAAAGTATGAAGAGAAAAAACAGCTTAGTGAGTCGCATTCTGCATCATGTGAAGCTAAGTAATAACAGAACTTAACCAAAAAACATACTGCTTTGCTTAGGTCAAGATTATAAGTGCATCATGATCATATTTTCCCATGCAAAACTGTGGTACAGAATTAAATGCACAAAAAGAACAACTAGACAACAATCATATTTCAGGCTCCTAAACACAGTATAAATTCCAAAACGTGGATGATGTATGCAGATATCTCATTTAGAATTTTAAATCGTGCTACCTTACAAGGAAATTAGTTCAGTAATAATCACACTAGTAAAATAACAATCAAACCTTGATTCAAGAGGCTAATTAAGGTAGATATACTCTATGTGTGTGTCTGGTTTGTTTGATGTTTGAGTAAGACAGCCATTTGAAAAGGTCCTTGGTGTGAGGTACAGAGCTCAAGACTCCATCTTTCCCCAGCCAAATACATCAATCGGAATAGAATTAGTTTCTCTCCTGTTCTGCCTTCAGGAGGGAAACAGACCATTTCCCTTCTCTCTCCTTCCTTGAATGAAGCAATAAAGCATCTTTATCTTCCTGATTACAAGGAAATGCCTATGCAGGTAGGTGATGTCAGCTTGAATAACTTCAGCACAAGGCCCTTTCGATGCGCTGTGCTCTCCTAGTTCAGAAGTCCTAAAATGATTGGTCATGAAGATTATGGAAGGCAGAGACAAACAACAGTACTCAACTGAAGAAGATAGCCTATCATATAATTTGAATTTATTCCAATACTGCTGTGTCACTGACCATCAAAAAGAGAAGGAAGACTACCTCAGTTTCCCACTTCCTTGTTGGGTGTTTGAACAGTAATACTGTATTAAGAAGACAACAAATACACAAAAATAATTTTAAATTTATGATCATCTATGACCTGTTAGAAGATGATTTCTGTGAACATCTGCTAGGTGAATCTTCACAGCAAAACTCAGCAGGACTCCCTAGTAGGATGCAAAGAGGAGATTAGTGACAATAGTATGGCACCCTGGGAGAGACGCAGTTCCCAGCAAATGCAACAAATCCACTTGCAGAACAAAACTACAGAGATACCTAAATTTTGAGGCATTTACATTCACAATTGAATGCAACCATAACTATTCAATCCAATCTCTCTGTCAGTGAAGAATGTCAGTGGATGTTTCATAGGATAAAAGAAAGGGGAGAAGGATGATTCCAAGTCTCTGATTCTGGGGGTCTGTCATAGATTTGGTCTTGATTGTGTCTTCTCTGCAGTGAAATTCTTTATCAACAGGTCGACATTAAGCAATACAACTATGGCAAGTGAAACTATCACTAAGCAATAATTCCTGGAGCTGCTTAAGGTAAGTGTGAGCTACAACCCCAGCCTCAGATTTTCAGGTGGATTTTCTACTCTATCACAGTGTCTTGTGAAGTTCAAATTATGTCATTGGTTTAGCTTTGCATGAATTAGCTTTAGCTCTGATGGTGGCATCAGCAAGCCTTTGGGCTGTCAGCCCATTGAAAATAGCTGCATAAAATTCTGTAATATTAATTTAATTACTCCTGTACATATAGTTGCAGTTGAATTATATATTTCTAAAAAAAGAATAAAAATGCTCCTTCTATTTGAATGAATTGTGGCAAAATAGTTAGATTCTTGAGCCTTGCTTACCTCAATGTCGTATGCATGAAGGAGGAAAACAAAATGCTCGGCACATTTCAAAAAGTATGAGGGTCAAAGGAGAAAGTGCAGGTACGGGAAGAACTGGCAGTAATGCAGGCAAAAGCAAATGGGGCAGAAATGGGGAAGGCAGAGGCAGCAGCAACATCTCTGATGTGAGATGCTCAGCCTGTGTATTGTAGGCAGGAGCTTTGCTGTAGGCTCTTGCCTCCCTCTCTCATCTGCTAGAAGTTACCCTCGTCTGTACACAGTCCCTGTTGCAGCCTGGGTGAGGAAAAAGGCAAAACCCAAAAGGAAGAAAAAAGGGCTCTTTTGTGACTTTCTCTTTTTCAGCTTTGTGGGAGACTGAGACTGAGCTTTGTCACAGACTAGTGGCCTGTGACAGTGGTCTGGAGAGAGGAGTGTTCTCCAGGCAACAAAGCACAAAGAGAGAGAAAGAGTCACTACAATCAAATGCAGAAGGGGATGAAATATCTACCTTGACCGTATTGGAAAAATAACAGGGAAATATGCACCTTAATCAGGATGGCCATCTGTCTGTGATGGGTGACAACCCTATTTTATTGTTTCCTGTAAAAAAGGTCTTGCAGGATTTTGCAGTTTATTTGATCCCCCACCTGGAATCTACCTCTGACACTGCAAATCCTGCCAGCATGGTCTGCTTAAACTGTCTCCACACGTCATCCACTGCAGAAGTTTCTCAGGTGGAAACCCTGCCACTGTTTACAGTTCGCAGAAACACTCTCTGATAGTTTAGGACAGGAAGTGAAAAATGTCACTAAGCCAAATGAAACTAGAAGGGAGTTTATGTGGGCAGAAAGTAATGAGTCAGGCTGATATTTTGGAAGAATTACTCATCTGTCTAAGAACTGTTAGATCAGTCCCTTAAGAAAGCGAGTTTAATACTGCTGTGTTTTGACTTGCAATATGTTGATGACAGTGGGTAAACCTGTCATCTTTTTCAGGAGTAAATGTGAGAACCTATTGAAATTCCTTTGGGGAAAAAGGTGGCTAAAAAACCCACACGCATTCCCCAAGAAACAGAAATGGACCACTGCCCAAAAGGAAGACAACATGAGAGCAGATCTTTTGCTGCAACTACCTTTATGTATGTTCAACTGACTGTGAAATAAAGGGGAAAAGAGCATAAAAGCCAACCCAGAAAACAGAGAAAGACTGGGCTGCAGGAACATCCTCAAGACATCACCTGAATGGGGTCTTACAGGACTGTTGAGAGTGTTTGCCAAGAAGTGCCATGCTGTGATGTCCTGCAGTTGGGGAAGCAGAAGCGCGTGCTTTCACTGCAAATGTAACTCTGCCAGTTGGGTCTATTTCCACCATCAATTTTGCCTTTTAAAACAAATATCCTGAAGAAATACTACATTTGTTTAACTACTAGCGTTGAAAGAGAACAACATTTTTGCTATAAAAAATGCCCCGAGGTATTTTCATTTTCTCTAGTATTCAGTGTTTCTATTACATTTACATAATAGTGTTTATATTACATCTGATCCAAAACATGACAACATGCATGAAAACATGACGGTATTGAATCATGTTAAGATGTTACTTTATGTATGTGACATTGTACTAGAACAATGATTTTTAGAAAAGCAGCTTGAGTGTGCTCAGATTAAATCCACAAAAGAAACTCACACAACTTCAGCTTTGGTTCTAAACTCCAAAATTACAGAGGTTGAGGCTCCTTAGCAAAAACATGAACAGCTACAGTTAGTGTATTTTATGCAAAGGAAATTAAACAAAAATGTCATTTAACATAGAGATTCTGACCTTGCTTTTATCTGCAGCTCAAAATACAGTTAAGAAATAGTAAGAATTCATGCAATTACATGCAGATAACATGTTCTCTGAAAATACAGTAGACAAAATCAATCATTTGTCATAAAACTCTCTGTGTCTCTCCAGATGTAATTATTTTCTTCCAACTATCTAGTAATGACATGTGACAATCTTTTCAGGCTTCTCTACAGCTCAGAGGGCTGTAATGCTTGAGTAAAATGGAAGTGGTTGTGAACTATCTTAACATGTTAGTTATATAACCCTTGCCACTCTTGTATTTGAAAATCCTGCAGTCATCAGCATATTAGCAATCACCACATCTCTGATATGAAAGTTTGGCTTTCATACTATGTATAAACTTCAGAACAAACAAGCAATTTTATTCATGGGAGATATCCTATGCCAACTGGTTATTATACACAGAGTTGCAATACGCATGCTATAATCCATCATGGTCATGCTAGTAGATCCCACTAAGGAATCCCAGCACAGCTGATGCTATTATTTTCTTGAGTCTATTTATATCTTGAGACAAATCTGTTGAAACGAGTCTTCCTTTTGCACTCTTCCAAACCTTTTAGGGTGTCTGAGTAGTATCAAACAGTGCCATGTTGTGATAAGACTATCAAAGAACACAAAATCCAAAGTTACATGAAGTGCCACAACATGCTAAAAAGCCCAGGGAAATGAAACTCTGAGCAGTTTTCCAGGAAGATTGATCTGTGTACATTTTGATAACTATTTTGCACTCCCATCTTCCTCTCCATTCCAGAATGGGCTATCTGTAATTGGTACTATTGTTATATGGGCATGAGTGTTTAGAGAAGTCTTGATCATTTGAGATAAGTCAGATCTGCTACTATTGAAATTAAACCAAGAAAAGGGAGCAATAATATGGTAAGGTATCAGCTGTTCTGGGTAGGAATAAAAAGATGAGGTAAGAGCTTGGGCACCATAATAGAAAACTGAAAGAAAACTAGAAAACTAGTTTTATAGGTAACAGCAACAGCTGTGTCCTGTGATCATATCAGCTCAAATGGTTGCTGGTTATCTAGGAGAGGTTGTTTGGGTGCAAGTCAGGAAGAAACTTCAAACTCACACTTCGCAGCAAGGTATCCTTGCACAACAGCCCTCAGAGGCAAAGAGGAGAGGCCCTCGAAGCTCTCAGCAACATCTTTAAGGGATGAAAAGAGAAAAAGGGAAAGAGCCAGGCAAGGAGGGACAAGAAAGACAATACTGTATTGTAGGTAGTTTTTGTGTACAGAAAAAATGTAAACAGGAGTATGTCCAAGGCCACGTTAAGTAGATAAACAGCGTGAGACACAACCATAAGTTGTTTATTAGTCCCTCTGGCACTACTTCAGAGGAAAAATTCTACTAGCCTCAAAACATTCTCAGTAGCTTTAGTATTGGTGTTAAGAAGACAGTGTCATATTAAATGATACCGTAGAGTGAAGTGACAACCTGCCATTGAGATCAATAATTATTATCAATGGAGTCTGCATCTGAGAACCCTCCCATCAGAGCTAATTGGATCATGGGAGCAGAAAGGCAACAAGGAAGTCTTGTATAGCCCATACAACAACTATCTCCAGAGAGCTGGAATCAAAGGCACAAGCAGGAATTCATAACTTTCAGTGAGAAAACTCTAAAAAGTACTGATCTCTTGCAATATGTTTGAATGCCAAAATATTCCCTGAAACATTTCAGGAATGATAAACGACAAGTGAATAAATATTGTGTCAAGTGTTAGTCATTTAATACTCTGAAGCAATGTGTCTTTAACAGCATACTGTTGTCACTCTACTGCTACACAGGTACCATTCCAGCATATCTATGTGTATTAATCACCTAGGAAGACTTGGCCTAAGTTGAAGTGTGACCTAGCAGTACAGCAATAGAGACCAGGTATATTCTTCTTTACATCTATAACAAAAATTGCCACCTGACATTGTCGTAATATAAAAAGGTTATTTCAGAAGGAGGTGTCCAGGGAGTTATTCTTTCTTCAGTGTAACACAAAGGTGATTTATAACCATTTAAACTCAAGGTCGCCTAAGGAGTCTTGCAAAATAGGAATTCTTTGGGCAACTCACTTCTGTTAACAAGATCTCTCTGTTAGATGCTGGGTCTACATGGGAACAGCTGCTTTACTGTCAATTTATATTGTGCAATTCAGCATATTACACAAACTACATTCCAATAGCAAGCTCTGAGGCAGAGGTATCACTGTCTACAAACAGCTGTAAGCCACTGTGTAGAACTAAGAATAACTTTTGGGAATAGTTCTGAATGATGAGTGTAGAATGAAAGCCATCAGTTTTCAGAGGCTGACTTAAAAAATGTAGGTGCCACTATCACCTTGAAAACCTCCTGTGGCTGTTTCTCAAAAAGGAAAGAAGAGATCTTGTTTTGCCATGCATTTTTTAGCAAGAGATTTATTATATCTACCCAGAACTAGTGCTTAAAGGATCATCATGGCCCCACAAAAATACATTTTAAAATAAAAGTTGTTGCTGTTGTTGTAAATTGTAAGTAGTCTAATCCCAATCTTCCATGGTGCTCTCCAGAGGCCCTGTTCCCTGGATCCAGCCGAAGGTCGTGAGGATCCAGTTGCACAAGGCTTGCACACAGATCATTCAGTCTCTTAGTGCATCTGTAATTCACATTTCACACCTCAAAATACAGAACACGACTCAAATGCAAAATTGAGTATGGAAATGTAACAAGCTGCCGCTGAAAATGACTCTGCGATAACACTTTCACATTTCCATGTGTGTGCATGCAGCTAGTTTTTCTTCTCTGTTATTAAGGATGTTATACCATGAGCACACCATATGGTTAAAATGACCATTAATAAATTCTATGACTATAATATGCCTATTCTGACTATCATTCTCAAACCATTAGACTTATTAATTTAGCTGCTTATTTTTTTCTGATCCATGTGTTTGTAATTGTTCTTAATTTAAATAAACCTTCTGTCCTGGTTTGAGGTAAAACAGAACCAACTTTCTGTACAGTAATTTTACTTCTTAGTTAAGCCTCTTCTAACGCTGAAATTAACTGCATATTGTGCAGAAAATTGTTCGTTCTCAGAGTGATCAGACCTGTGTTTATAGTTGATTTCAAGGAACAGTATGCAGAGAGACTCTTGCTTATACTTATTGCTATAACAACCAAGGTCTGCTCACTTTGTCATTTGCCCCATTGGAGGGACAGAAACAGAAAAGCGTAGAGGAGTCCCACCTGTGCGAAGCAGCAGACAGGACAGGTGACCCAAATCTGACCAACAGGGGTGTTCCATCCCATCTGCCCCATACACAGTATAAAAGCTGAGGGATCAAAGGGGTTGTTCTTTTTCTTCAATGTCTTATATCCAAGGAGGACTCTGTCTGTTCATCTGCCTTCAATCCCAATCTGTGTGTTCTTGATTCCAGAGCTGGAATCCAGTTCTCATCCACCGCTGAGTCCAGTCTGGGACTTCACCAGTGCGTGCCTGTGGGAGCTTGATATGGTTCTGTAAATATCGTATCTATATCAGTATTTTATTTTTATTTCATTATTGATATTTCATTAAAGTAGTTTAGTTCCTTCTAAATTCGTAATCTCTTTATCCCTTCTCCTCTCCTTGGAGTGAGGTGCAGGGGGAGAGCATCTGTCGTCTCGTTCATTGGCCAGTTTGGCTGAAACTATAACACTTACATTTCAGGCAGATACTTAGCCTTAAAATGAGTAGTATCTGATAAGAAGGAGAAAAGTTAAAATGACAAATGTAGATACATCTGTAGACTAATAACCTTATTATCACAAACACATATTCTTAACAAATTTCCATGTATGGAAAAAATCTGTCCTTACTATAATCAGGTAGAATTTTGTCATTGGCTGGCACCTACAAAACCAGAATTCCATTTCTTATCATTGTACTTGTTTCTGCTATGGTATTCATTAAAAACAGAAAATAAAAATAAACAAAGGAATAGAATATCTATTTTTTTTTTTTTTTGCAAGTACTGTGTATACATATCATTTACTTCTAACTTTGGCTCAATTTATATGACCACAAAGTGACAAATTATACTGATGGACTCATAAATTACTGATTAGCAGCAAATCATACTGATGGAGTAGTATAGTGTAGTCTCCAGCCACTTCTGAGTTTGAGTATTGTGAGCTCATATATTTGAATCATGATAAATTAAGGTGATATAAAATCAATCTGTGTCAAACTCTGAACTACTCAAGCAAATGAAAGGAGCAAAGCCTCATTGGTACTGGAACAAGAAAATTCCAAAGAAAAAGTGAAGTTTTTGGTGGACACCTATTTACTAATACAAAATCTACACCAGCCATACTACAATATATTTGTTCCTGTAAGTGTGTAAGCCATTTGGATAGTGCTGGGTCACATAGAGAGTAGACCTCAAAAGGGATGTACAGTCTGCATAGTCTCCCTGACACTTAGAAAAGGACATGCATAGCTCTGAGCATTATAATGTGGCCTCCACATTAAATAAAAACCAGTGGGAATCCTCCTTGTCCTTTTGTCCTTGAGACAAAACAAGAGCTGGTTCTTAATGTTAGACTCAAGCAAAATTCCAGTGCTTTCAATGGGAGTTTTGTCTGACTAGCATGCATGGCATTGTTCCAAGAAGGACGGGGAGCACAAAGGTGAAGACTATGGAGTAATATCACCCTCCTGCAGAATGGTGTGTGCTGTAGATGACAAAGGGGTATGTATTTGGGTCTTATGGTAAGCAAGTTGTTCCATTAACAGAAGTTTTTTATGTTCTGGAGAAGCTGACCCCATCCTCTATATGCATAAAAATTAGTAATGGTTTTGAGGGTCCAGATGACACGAGCTCAGCCATGTCAACCCATTTATTACTGCTGATGTAATAGGGCATCCCGCTCTGCCAGCTGAGGGAATTTCAATGTATTCTCAGAGTGCTCTCTTCCTGTGCCTTGCTTCCCAGCCTGAATTCAGCGTATTCGTTGTTTTTTAAACGCACATCTCTGCATCCCCACCTTCCCTTTGCCTCAGGACATTTCCTTTTAGATGTAAAATGAACAGAGAGAAATGGAACACATGTCTTTTCCACAGTCTTTGATTGTATTTTATGTTTTGTAATTATTGTAAGAATATCTCAAAGCTCTGTTTTTCATTTATTATTGCTCATTTGATAAGATGAAGCACCGTATGCAATGAGCTCTTGATTTTTATGTCATCTGAGATTGAAAATACAATGCTAAATACATTAAATATTCACAAAGGGAGTCAAATAGGGTCATGGAAAGTGCCATACATTAATCATACATGTGTGGTATTCCCTTGTTAAATGATACAATTCAGCTCTACATTTTCTGGCAAATGAGGTCATGTTGTTTGCCATTAGAAACTAATTAGAGGAAATTCTTCACGCTTTTTTAATGAAGAAAGGCAAACTTTTGGAAATGATAATGCGAAGAAAAGTCAGACTATGGAGAAGGAAACCAAATTCCTTTCTTTCAAAAAACATGTTTCTAAAGAAAAGGTGCAATTAGTTACAAAGTTCACTTGGCTTTCATCCTCATAATATCCAATCAATGAGATTACACCATGGATTAGAATCAATGTCTTACAGAAATGAGCAAAACAATGAGCAAATGATTACTATTGTCAAATTATGCTATTATTCAAGATACACTTCTTTAGTGTTAAGTATTAATAGGATCAAATGAAAGAAAGACCTTTTAACACTTAGGTGTACTAGATATTTCTGAAAATCATGTGGATTTGACATGTAAAGATTTTATATACCTCAGCAGAGTTTAAACACTTCTGTGACCAGAGAAGACAATATAAAGTGATTGCTTTGCATCTTTTTAATCCAAGTAAAACAAAGCAAGATCCAGGACAGAGTCAGGAATGACACTAGTTTTACAGTGACTGTGTCCACAAGGAGCTGGGCAGCAGTAGTTGAGGAGCATCAGTTTGTGAAGCCCAGGACAGGCCCAGAAGCCATTACCCAGCAGAGGGTGACAGGTTGCAAATGGGTTGGGGGAAAGAGCTATGCCCCACCCTCCCTACAATGCAGACCACTAAGGCAGCCAACCCTTCTGGCAAGTATTTCAATCTTCTCCCACTTACAGTCAAATTCCACAAAACTCCCATTACAGAGATGCTTCCTTTCACACATGTTTATTTTTTTCTGTAATTTCATTTTATGGACAACCAAAATGCTTCATAGCGACATTTTACTAAGCCAAGAGATGCTAACTTATTCATGCTACCCTAACAGCAATCACCATCCAAAAATGCAGGTAGGGGTGTGCCTTCACGGAAGTGCTACTTTTTCTTATTTTTTTTTTAATGAAAATGATTGTGAATATTATTGCTTTCTCAGACAAGTTTGGGGATATCCTTTTAAAGAACATTTTGAACACTTCATAAGAATGTCATATGGTCCTTAAATATATTTACCATGGAATAAGAGGGTTGTTCAGGCAGACTGTGTGTGTGCACAAGTATAACTTGCATAGATGACCTGGCTGATAAGAAGTATGAGCATACACCTTATGCGTCATCAGAAGACTCCCACGGGAACTCCCATAAATGGCCCCTCCATGAGAGAAACTTCATCTAGAGGCTACTCCTCTTTAGACAAAAAAAATCTCTTAGCAAGAGACACAAATATGTAGGGAATCAAGCTCTTTAGCTTTATACTCACAGAAGTATGTTGCCATGCCTTTTCATTGTCCTTATAAAAGCAAATGATATGTGATCTCTCCCATATTTCTCATTACTATTTGTCCAGATTGGTAAACTTGACTCAGAACCCTGGTATGTCCCACATTCAGCATTTCTGAGTATTTCCTCAGAAGACAGCTGTCACTCTCCTTCACATCCATTATTTGGATCATTATTTGGAAAAAGATCTCCCAGGAGACAAAGAGAAAATCATGGGCTTTTCCTGTTCCAGCAGAACAGAGTGAATTACAGTCATTTCTACAGATATCCATAGGACAGTAGCTCTTCCAGCTCTCCCAAACAAGGTAGGTATTTTTCTGTTCACCAAAACTCGACCAAAAAGTCACGAGGCTAGTAAGATGAGCACAGACATGGGAAAAGAACTTCATATTTCTGCATTATTGCTCTGGTAACGATTCATATGCTTTTGACATTCATTTGCAGTAGTTATCCAACTTGCTGTCCTTCAGTTCTTATCATGAAATAGTCTCACAGCACAACACATGAATTCCTCTCAAACATAACTAAACCCAAATTTGTGCTTCTGGAGATCAAATAATACACTCCAACACTTCACCTGGAATGAGCTTTCAGTCCACAGTAGCAAATGAGACCTAGTTCAAAATAAACTCCTCCTCCAAAAAATGCATTGTATGAACACAGGATCCTCATTACCAAGTGTTTTGCCCTTCACATAAGGTCTACTGGATGCAGTATTTGGAATACGTGGATTTAGCCATAACAGAGACAGGAAACAACTGATAGGAATTAAAAGGGATGAGGCCTTCCGACAGGGTAAAAGAGCGGGCTTTGGCATAGGATGTTTGCACTGGTTTGAGGTGAAGGAACCTCCAGAAATGCAAGCAGCTCTCTCAGGAAATAAAATTATGCTTATATGTCTAATGGCTTTGAGGTCATCATATAAGAGATATTCCATCATAACAAATTTTTACTCTTTGTGTTTTCAGACTGCATATAGACAATATTTATGATTTCTTCATGTATTATAGAAGAGTGCAACAGGAACACCAACCTACTATATTTTCTGCATCATTAGGTATTTAGTTTTATTCTCAGAATACAAGAATGTATTATCCTGCATAAAACCACACTATTTTCATCAGTTTTTCCTCTGGGCTTGATGCAATGTTCCACTAGTTTTCTACATAGAACTGGATCAGGCCTTCATAGATAAGCAAAAAGACTGCCACCATCTAATGGAGACATCTCTGAAGAAGAGTTGCAGGATTTCAGCCACGTACAAAGACAGTATTTCTTATCTTTTAAACCTGACCATATATACCAGTTTTAATTCTTCCACTTTTTTTTTTTTTGTTCCTGAATAGAATTTTAAATGCTTTGAAAAGAAACTTATAAAATACATAAAAGTTATTACCACCTGTGTTATCTACTATCACATTATAGCCTCATGACAGTTCTCCCAGACAGACATCATCCTTTACGCTACATATTTGCAACGTTACTTAGAATATTACTTTGCTTTTGAGTTAGTCTTTTCCATAACAGATTAAACATTTAAGATTACGCCACCTGTCTTTGCACTTGAAAATCTAAATGCTTTTGAAAATTCCTTATTCTAAAGCCAACAATGGTTTTGGTGACCTCAGGGACTGATATCTTTATCTCTAATATATTTTTATTGAGATAACTACCTTACCCCTTGGCCAGAAAGTCAAGTTATCCTTATTTAAACCAGTAGCTTCACGGAAGTACTCTGGATTTCCCAAATTTCTTGAAGAATCTTCCTTTCTGCAGATTTTTCAAAGAGAGAGTATGAAATTCTTCAGTTTTCAATGAACTCTGCAGAACACACAGATAACCTGATCTAAGAGAAACAAATAAAAAGTATATACAAAGGGGTTGATTCAAGCCCATCAGTAAAGTAGCTTTACCAAAGCATATTGATGTTTGCAAAACCTTCTGTCTACACCGTCTACTCTGTTGTGACATTTACATAAAGCAAGGTGTTCCAAAAAATTCTTTACCTTTACAGCCTCATCTTTATTTCAGCAACAAACAAGTTGAAGTATGTCACATGGTGTGACTTATGGTTTGTATCAGTGCTATTTATAAAGCCCTTTTTCTCTTAAAAGTTGCTGGTAAGTACCCTGTTCTCCCTCCCTGTCACTGAAGAGGTGGAGTCATCTGTCACCCTTCACGTACTAAAGCACAACCACGAATTCTGACAGGTAAAATTGTTTCAATATCTCAGACACAATTTTAGTCACTCACAATTTGGATCAATCACATGCACTCCAAGCCATGCACTGGTAACAGGGAAACTGTCTAGATTCAATGTCATTGCGCATGAGTTTCCTATCCTGTTTCTCTTTCATCAAGCTACTAAACAAACTCTGTAAGAAAATGGATAATAAAATGACGTTTTCCTGTGGGCTCACAGTCTCCTCTGAATGTCAGGATAATTCTGACTGCATGTCTAGTGATTGCATTTGACCATGTATGACTGAGAATCTAAAAACCCTAGGCTACATCTCTACTAGCTAACCAAGCATGACCAGGGCACAGCCCAACAGATACTAGATGAGCTTTTAAGTCACTAGCACAAACCCTGAGCACAGTTTTGATCTGAGAAAATACAACACTCCTAGATCAATTTTTGTAGAGGAGTGGAAGATAATCATTCCCAATAGGCAGTTTGAATGCAATCACCTGGTCCTGGGGAGCTCAGAGAGATTAGCTGTGGTGATGTGAAATATGTCAAGCCAATTGATTTCAGAACTGACGGACAGTGCCTAACCTAATTTAGTTACTAATGTAGAGGTAGTTAACCTCTCTTTTTCACAGGAAAAAACCACAAAATTTTATTTTTCATTTTAGTTTCTTTCATTAGAGAATTGTTCTGACCTGGTTTTTACAATAAAATAGCAGAAAATGGTAGCATAGAGTTTACCATCAATATAAACATAGAATCCTGCCAATAGTAGAAAAGATACCTAAAATTATTAGCAACTCAACGCAAATGTAGGTTTCTTTAACTTCCATGTTACAGATATGCAGGCACCATCATGTAGCCAAAGTCTGTTTCCCTTCCTTTTTATTACAGCTCCTCTTGGCTAAGTGTATTTTTCTCCCAAAGCCTGTCCATATGCATGCAACAGTTAATTAAAACTTTGTTCAGCTAAAAATCTTCCCATGTCCTCAGATACTTATTTCTACTAGTTTGAATGGAAACAAACTGTTCATTGTAGGGTGGACAGAGAATTCTTAGAACCAGTTTCAGTTGATCTAATAGTCCGAGCATGAAAGCATTTCAGAGGGGACCGAATGCTAAATAGTAAGGGTGACAAAGACCATCAGCTTTCAGACCTAACTATCCAGAAGAATGCACAGAATAGAAGAGGTGGAAAATTCAAAAAATATAAATTCACAGGACATTTTTGTGAAAGTGCCAAGGAGCATTTTGACCTTTCCCTGCATTATTTCCCTGGTAAAGTAAGTAGCACTGGAGAAAATCTCTGGTGCTGTCATACACTACTAAAGGCAAGTCTACAATTTTTGATGAAACCTCTTATACTTCTTTACAGAGTACATTTCAATATTTCATCTGCATAAAATAAGGTCAACTCTACTCTTCCCATAATAACTACTTTTGAGGAGTACTCTGTGAATAAAAGGAAAATGCAGATAATGAAACGCATACATTAATCCATTTGTAAGAAAATATTTAAAGCTTCACCTTTGGCAGACAGGTGAATAGGTTTCTGTAAAAAGCTGGCACAACCTTAAAAATAACAGCGGTTAAAATGGCCATGTGCTGTACATCATGCAGTCTGTGGTGGGAAAAGCAGAGCATAATCATGGGTAACTCTGCTTCATTAATCAGGAAGTCAGTGTGTCATTCCCTTCCAGCAAGCTTAGCATGACCATGACATAAAAGAAAAAAAAATGTCCAGGAGCCTCTTGTTTTATTTTTTCTTTCCATCTTCAGTGAGGTTGAGGATTCTTCCAGAAAAACAAAGGTTTCAGTGGCCAACTCAGCCAAAACATCACCTGCAGAGATCCCTGTGCCAGCCAGGGCACCCCCTTGAGAGAAGACATATCTGCCCAAAACCAATGCTGACACAAGAGCTCCAGACAGAAAATCACACATCTCCTTGTAACAAAAACATGAGATTGTGCAGTGGGTATGACTTTCTGCCAGCCTGGTGAGGTTGGCAAAAATTTCCTTGGGAAAAAAAAAAAAGGCCTTGGTGTTGAAAGAAGATCTTTCCTCATCACAGCTGCATGGGCTGGTGATATAGCTAGGATTTTTATGCATTCTGCTTTGTATTTGTTTGTAAAACAATTAAGGCCTACTGCCAAGAGTAGCTGGGGCTTCATTTTACAATGAGTTTCCAGAACAGGCAAAGCCAAAGGTGAGAATAGGAAGTAAACAAAGGACAAATTCTCTCCTAGCAGAGGAGTGGAAATGTGTTTCTAGTCATTATACATCACCCCCTTCAATTTTTCTGAAAAAAAAAAAAAAAAAAAAGAAGAAGGAAAGAGACTTTTAAATGACTTTTAAATCTTTCTCGTGTTTGAATTTGAGCCCATGCATACTGGGTAAAGGAGGCCTATGCATCCTCCCTGAGGAGGATGGTTATGAAACTATGGTTTCAAAGATAACAAACCTGTATTTTTTTTTGCAGATTATATGATTTTGTCACCTTCCTCCAAATCAAAAGACATTCCATGAGGGCTGCCTTATAATGGTCTAAGATCTATATAGTCCATAGATAATGGTCTAAGATAAAACTAAGTAGCATTAGAAATACATCCTGGGAGAAGGTAAGTGTCCTCAAATGTTTGTTCAAAGCAGCATGTTTCTAGTTAAGTAGCAGCTAGAAGTGGCTTTAAGAACGTAGACAAAAAGAGATTTGAAATTTAAGAAGAAAGAAAATCTTCACTTACGACAAAAACAGATCTCTTGGAGTTTTTCATGATGGATATAATATCAACCATGGTGCCTTGGCCAGTTTCCAATTCAGGTAATTATAAAATACCTAAATAAATGTTCTCTCAGCTACAAAAGTATTATTTACTGCTAAGTTTAAATTGGTTAGTAGTACGTTTGTGCTCTTTCATGCAGCTGCTGTAGCCTGTTTTACAAACAAATACAGTTTTAGCTAATTCGGTTGTGTGTGATATTTACAAAGCATTTTCCTATTTTTTGACATAAAACACAATAAAAATCCTTTTGTTTTGGTTTTTTTTTTTTAATTAGTAAACACATAAAGACAAGGGTGGACAACAAAACTAAAGCAGAAAGAAGAATCATAATTCAATTGCCTCACATATTGTCTGATCAAAAATCATTACAAAAATATCTGAAATGTATAGAAACGGTTTGGTCAAAACTAGGTGCTTGGTTGAAACAAGGTGGACGTTAAGAACCTTGATTTTTTTTTTTTTTCTTCCACTATCCTTTATTCATGCACTTAAGACTAGAGACTTGATGTTAACAGAATTGAGCTCAAAGCACTCTTAAAGTATGCACTATTAGGGAGTGCAACAGATATTCTTTGTAACCTTTTGTGTTCAGATGTTCACAAGTCACTATACATTAGTTTTTAGAAAAATGCATGAGCCAATCTTTTCATGGTTCTGATATATTTCATATCATTCCCATGTATTAATAAAAGTAAGGTGTGGACAACAGGACCCTTTTTTTTTTTTTAATTACAAGTTGTTCATTGATTTGTTTTACAGTCCAACATGAAAGTATAGCAAATGCAGGCCAGTGGGAAGTAGAACTTCAGTTCCAGTTAACCAGGAAAGAGTTAGTATATTTAGTCTGATTTTCTACTGCTTGTACAGGGAGGTAGAGGGAATCCAAATGAAAGAGTAAAATACTGCTACACTAAATTAATGGCACTTTTGCATATGTGTTTGTGCAATCACTTTCATATACTTCAATGGCAGCAGAGAATCAGACCCACCATAATCCACAGTCCACTTCTACGAGATGTGGTAGACAGGTCTAGCAGCACATTGTTGACAGAAAGGGTAGATCCCAGCTTCTACATGTTTTCCACTTGTGGTCCTGGCTATGTGGTACTGCCACTCACCTTTTACCAACCACAGTGCTCTTCAGATGCCACCATCAGTCCTTCATTTCCCTAACTTGGAAGGAAATAATCAGAAAGATGGATGTTTTTCTTTTGAGTGAACTGGTTGAATTGACTCAAGGAAAGAGGTAAAGGGTGAGACAACGCAGTGGGGTCAAGACCGAGAAAGAAGAAAGAAGAAAGAAGAACGAGGCACAGAGAAGGAAGGAGGAGGGAGTGAGACCTTCTGTAACAGCAGAAAGCTATTAGATTAGCATTGTCACTGGTTGGTTTGCAGCCATTAACTTTACCTTCACAGCACCGAATATCCAGTTAGGCAAAATTGTTAGATGTCAAGGAAAGACAGGTCCAAAAGACTGCTCCCTGGGAAAGAGAAGAGGTGTACCTAGCTAATACACATCCTAAAGGGCTTTCAGGAATTGGGATCTAGTTCATTTTAGCTAAGAGAGTTGGAGGGGGAGAGATTGTTTCTTCTCTTAAGTTAAGTAATTCTTAACAACATTAGTTCCGCTGAGAGGTTAAAATTTAGATTTGTCACCAGCACATGACATTACTATTTGCAAACATAATCATTTCTAAACTAGAGATTAGCCTGATCCAGTTTAAGTCCGTAACTCTTTTGGAGCTGCACATTCCTAAGTACTACAATTTTCTTTGCTTTTTTTTTTTTTTCATTTATGCTCACCCTTGAATAAAGGAATTAACCTACACAAATAAAGGCAGTAGGAGGCTTTGGTAGAATATAACTTTATTACTCATTGTAGCAATCACTTGATTAAATCACTTGTGAGACAGACCTCTTGATAAAATACTGTTTACTTACCCCTGCGCTGAAAACAGCTGGGGTTCCAATCACTTCAGGATTGATTTAACCATTCAGACTCCAAGAAAAGATAAATTAGCTTTGAGGTGATTTGGAAAAGACACCCCCAAAATAAAGTTCCTTGGATTTTAGCAGTCATCTTTCATGGAAAATGAGACATTTGCTCTAGTACTGTGAATCATCTGCAATTTAAACTGAATCCTGAAGTACTGCAGAAATAACTTTTTCATGGAGGCATTAGAACAGTCCTGGCACTGCCCATCTACTACTTGTAGACAAGATGAACCCTCACTCATCGTTGAGGTTCACATACATTAAGGGTTAAGGAAGCCTGAATTTCTGCAGATGTTGTAAAGCTGGCTGCCTCTTACAATTCAATCATACCTTACCTCTGCACAAGAAATAAGCTTGCCTAATGAATCACATGGGTGTTTTGTTTCCTTTAACCCTTGGAGAAAGCCTCCCCAGAGCTCTGCAGAACTCCTCCAGGCAGTGCAGGTCCTGCAGGCACAGGCTGCTCAGACACAGGCAGGTTACTAGTGGCTTGTGCAACATAGTGTTGGGCCCAGAAGCCAGCCTAAGGCAGCTGGGGTGTTAAGGAGCATGGGAATAGGTGGGAGAGGAGGCAGCAAATGCTGGAGGATGGCTCAGAGAAAGTGGGTGTTGGAAGAAGAAAACAGTAGTACACATAGAGTTACTGTATATTTGACTAACATAGTAGAGATGATTCATTTTCTGCTGGTTTAAATATAGTAAATTCATTCACCGTGTGACTCTGACACACTACTATTACTATCATTATTATTTTTATTGCTGCTGTTATTGTTATTATTTTTTCAATGTTATTATAGTCATAATTTGCATATTCATTCTCATTTAGATCCCTGTGTGTTGAGGTGAAATCACATTAACAGTGTGCCAACGAGACATGGGACATGGCAACGAGCTCAGGTCTGGAGAGCTAGAGACAGACCAGGTATCGCTGTTTGGATATAGCAGTGTCTGGGGATATTGCTTTACAAAACAGATCCGAGACTTTCAGCAAGGCTGTAAGGGCCAGGGGAGGAAGGAGGGCAAAGGGCAGTATTTGTCTACCCCTTCATTCCCCTGACCCCCCACAGAAAGCAGGAGAGGCTTTGCCTTACACAGAGAAGAGCAACACTCATGAAATCTTAATTAGCAGACATTATTAAGATTCTCTCCCAATCCCGAGAGCAGGTGCCTTCAGCGTAAGGTCAGAGGGTCTGCAGTAATGAAGGCAGCACCAACCTTATAATGACACTTTCGAAACTTTAGCTCCGTGGTTTGCCCAAAGCTACCACAAGCTAGCAGACCAACAATCCTGATTCCCTGGCCAGTTTGCAGTATTCAAGGTTAAAGACAGTGGTGTATGAAAACTCAGTGCCGACCGAAAAGTGTGATACACATGAGAAAAAAAAAATTGTCACCTGAGCTTAGCTTTTAACGTTAGTTCTCTGTGGCCCTTGGTTTGCTTTGAATCCTCATTTTTGTTCTTTCTATAAAGGAAGCCAAAAACAGGCATTCACAGAAAATTTACTGAGATGTTATCACTCTTCTTTTTTCGAGAGAGAGTGTTGGCGAGGTGACATCTTTCAGTCCCTCCAGACATGTTTCAGATGATACAAATCAGCATCACTCTGTTACACTGATAAAGCCAGGCGGATCACATCGAACAGCAGGCTTCAGTCTCCTGTTGAAAGTGCAGAAGGACTTTCCTTACGCCTTCTAAAAATACTTTTTTTGCTGCTCAATTTAGTATTTTCTAGTTGACCAGATCAGGAAAAGTAAAAGTCTGTGATGTTTTTTAAGACTGTTTATAGATGGATAGCTCATTTTTCCGCATCACATCAGCTGTTAGACATTTCATTTAGTAATTCAGAAGAATTTATTGCTAAAAATGCCTGTCTATACCACTTCAGCCCCCAGATCACAGCTTAAAGAAGAGAAAGCAAATGTGATGTGGACATTGCAGACTTTCAGTGTCAGCCTGTATGTTAAAAAGCTTGACTCATTTCTTCTGGGTCAGACTTGTCTATTTGCATTATTTGGAGGTGCTCATGGACATGTCTGTGTGAGTATCTATCTATTAAAATCTCACTGCAGCCTTCTATCCTAAATCCCACTATTCCCGCTAGGCTACTGGCAGTAAATATACCTTAAATAAAATCAGAAAAAGGAATTACTCATTAATCAGAAAGCTGGTTATGTCAGTAGCAAAGGAGTATTCGAGTTCATGTACCGCAACTAATGAGCAAATGAGCAATTCGTTTAATTTGTCTGTGTCTTCAGACTTGCAAGCACCCTCACCATGACCAGCAAAGGACACTTAGATGTGCTGATTGACAAGGTTAAAACAAATACAAATTGACCATTATTCTGCATGGAGGTGATCTAACTCCCAAAAGAACCTGTTCTTTCCTACCCCAATTGACAGTAGTTGAATCAGTCCCAGGGATTACATTTTTGAAAGGAACTTTTTCTTTTCCTTGTTTGAATTCCTATCCAAATATAAACCTGGCCTCCTTTGGTTGATTGACAGTAGATAAAACCAAGTCCTTGCATTAAGAAGCACACTGCATACTAAAAGAGATTTTAGAGTGACAGAAAAGTGAATCAACAAACAAAAAAATGTACTTTCATCTTGACTCAGCTGTCCTGCTCATATACTGTACTATGTTACATTAGTCCATATTATCTGTGATTTAATTGCTCCTGTGAGAGGTTTGACACCTACTTCCACTGTTAAAGTCTTTACTGAATGGCTTCTCTACACCAGGTTTGTCTGAACAAATTCAGCCAAGACTTTCAAGTAGGTTGTGTATAAATGATGATAATAGCATAGTTTATTGCAGTTAATGAGAATCTGCCAAAGCATTATTTAAAAAATAAAGTCACTTTCAGAGAGCTTAATGTCTTTGGAACATCCACAAAAAGAGTCAAAAGCAGAGCCATGAACTAAGATGCTTTGTCCAGCTACTCCTAAAACCTTGATGTTTTTACTTTGGGCTAATGAGATTATATAAGTAGAACTACTTAAAATCACTTTAGGACAAAACACATACAGATACATAATATTTTATCATTGATGGTAACACTTTCTTATTTTCAGCCATCTGATTTCTAAATCCTAGTATTCCCAAGTAGAAGACTGACATGTCTAAACCCAGGTGCTTCTGTTTTCTTGTTTATTAAGACAAAAGAAATTTCCTTTGAAGGCAGTTGCTCAGTGAACCTGCAGGGCTTACTCTAAAAACTGCTCTAATTTTATCTCTTTTCAGAGATATAAAGATTGGGCAATAGCCCCTTCATTTTCAAAGCATTGCCCAAGGCCCAGGAACAGAGGGTCCGGCAATAATCACTGGAAATTATGCAGCTGTAACTCCACATGACATTTTGAGCCTTCCTTCAGCTAAGTGACCCATCTTAAAAGAACATATAATTTCACTGGGACTTTCTTAGCTGGGAGAGTGTTGTGAAAGCCAATGACAACAGATAAAAGTATCTGGTACCTTGAGCCCTTCTGAGAAATGCTGTGGGAACAATGTGCTTTGTCTTAATAAATATCTGCAACCAATAAGAGCAAATGGTCCAGGATACTATCACTTCTTTTAACATGGTAAGGATATAAATTGCCCTAAGATGTAAGATACTTAGATTAAAGCTTATTAACATTTCAGCGTCCTGAGTATAACAGTAGCTTTGGGTGTCTGTGCTTCATTGGAAAAGACAGGGAGAATTAGATTAAAAGAATGTGATAATAAATTTTCTAGATTAAGAGATAAATAAAGCCAAAAAGTACTCATGTGTTGTGATCACCTAAGCAATACAGGCCAAATGATTTCTCTCAATGAATGTTTTTGAACTAGAGCATATACTTAAAAAACCAGCCAGCCTTGATTCAACCCTTAGACCTTGTGAGTTATAATAATGCTGTTAAAAAGGAGAGCTTTATCAAGTCTGAATATATTTAACTTATAACCTTGTTTTACAGACTGGAAAACCCTTTACTACCAGCTTTTCAACTTTCATACTTACACAGTGTAAAGAAGATAGTCATAGCCTCTCTCAGACATTCTAACTGGGTTGAACACCATAAGCATTTCATATAAGGCAGGTTCTCCAGTCCTTTAGTCATGTCTTTGGATTCATATGCCAGTCTGTCACCTTAGCACCCAGTTTGGGTGCTTCTTCATTACGTTTCAAAGCCATCCTGTTTATGGCTCCAAAAGTGGCACAGCCTTTTAGATGCAAAATTGTATTGACACCTTCCGGAAGAGAGAAGTTGCATTTTTATTGCGTGTCTCCTGTAGTGTCACACGAGCCTTGCTGAAGGCAGGTGTTCTTGGGCACTACACTAGATAGCAGTCATAATCATAATACTAGCAAAACCAAAAATACTATTCTGTTGATCATAACCTTGTTGTCCTTTCCGTGTTCTTCTTGTAGATAAGATGTATCTGCTTTCTTGCTATCATTTTTCCTATTTGACCTTACTAAATCCCATACTTTCTGCAACAGTGAGTGATTCTTTTATTAATTTATTGTTCTTCCCTTAATCTTTGTACCTTTTGTAAGCCCAATAAGTAATTGTTTTTTCCTTCCAGGTTATTTATAAAAAAATTAAATATTGTAAGGAAAACACTGATCTCTTCAGAACCCTGCTAGAAACTCATCTAATCATTGATGTTTCCCTGTTTACAGTTATATTTTGAGACTTGATATAACTCCAAATTTTAGTTCCGTTAATACATGCCATTGATTTTATCTAGGTTTTAAAGCAAAATGCAGTGCAACACTAGCCAAATAGTTTACCGAAATCAATTACATTGATGCTATTATCTACCTCAAGTGAACTAGCCTAAGCAGCAACAACAAGCTTTATTTTCCATATATAGCATGTGTTCATTGGCACTAGTTTAATTGCTCTCCATTACCTTTTTCTTAGTGGAGACTCAGACGGTCCATTCAATTATTCTATCCTAGACAGATAAACGTCTAGAACACCAGGGTTAATGTTATCTAGATGTTCCATTTACTTTTTTGTAGAGCTTCAAAATTCTTCTCCAAAGGCTCCCTAGACCTTGTCCAAAGTTAAGCCAAATACGAACAAATGTTCTAAGAGCTCCTCTAAGATCTCCTTGGAAACAAGTCATCTGGACACATGGATTTAAAACTCCTGGTTTTCTAACGGCTACTGTTTTAACACCTTCTTGTTACTCAAATGGAAACCATTTTATTGACTTGCCTGGAAGTCACATTTTGATGAAAATACTCAACGTTACTCCAGTCACTATTGGTAAGTGTCTGCTGTGGAGCTCTACTCTGGGTGTGATGTATGGAAACTGTAAAATGGATACAGCAAAATATACCACTTTTTTTTTTTTTTTAATTGGTGTGAAGCTATTGTATAAACAGCTCCAGGTGAGCAATTAGCATATCAACGCCCAAAAGCACAGCCTGCCAAAAGCATCTTACAACTTGCTGTATGTGTCTTGTGCATAGGAAGGATCTTTATTACACAGAGCAGCTAGTCTGCATAAGGGTGAGGGGTATACCCTAACAAGTGAGGGATAAATTCATGTTTCCTTCATTTGCAAGCATTTACAAGTGGAAATCACATAAATTAGTCTCCTTTCTTGTAGTGGAGTGGTCTGGCCTGCTTGCTGCTGAGGACTGTTTGTTTCACAAAACCTGCAACAGAACACGGAAAAGCACTGCTTGATTCCCTTCTACCTTGTGCAGTGTAATCAAAATTTATGTTTGTTCACTCATCCGTCCTTCCTTCCTTCTTTCTGTCTTTCTTTCCCATTTGCTTGTTTGTGTTGTCTCTTCCCAGTAATGACCCAGTGCTTAGCTGGGGGAAGGCGGGAGGTGTGGGGGCAGGATTGTGTTAATGCCCTAATTAAGTCTGTAGTTAGCTGATGGGAAAATCGTTGTCAGGAGAGCTGATAACAAGCATAAACATGACAAGCTTGTTTAGAAAAGTCATCCTGTCACTCTGTTTACTTATGCTACTGCCTGCAGCTCCAAGCTACTGTCATATATGTTTATATTGATCCATCTGCACCAGTTTTCTTGGTTGTTGTTGGGTTTTTTTTACTTTAAGGAACATAGATAAAAGCTTCACACATCTTGCATTTTAAGGGATCAAGGATTTCCCACAGTAGAAGCACATATTCCCTGATTTAAGGAAAAATAGAGAATATGGAAGAGAAGGTGAGGAACTTCATAGATCAATTTTAATTTTCTGAATGACTTACAGAAGTCCTTGTCCATGCTTAATTTTATTGTGATATTTAAGTAACTCATTAGATTAATATTAAATATATGAGTTGTCTATTTTACATGTATTTTCAATTGAGATGTGAAAGGGTTGCAAAATATAAGGAAGAGTAACAGAGTGTATAAAACATGTCACAGTCTCTCTGCCACAGCACACACTGTGAGTGTAGGATTTCTCTCACAACGGGAATCACTGTATTGTATGGAGTTCATTTTAGAGACAGCCAATAAGGCTTCATAAACTGGTCAAATTATTGGCTGTATGAAAGAGTCCTTCAGACCAATCAAACTGTGGCATACAGTTTAGCAGGCTTCTGCTTTGGAGAAGCCTGTCTTGGTGTCCCAGAGCTAAGACTTGCTGCAGCGTGAAAATTGAGACAAATGATGAAGCCTTATAAGCCTGAGCCAATTCAGCATCAACATGCTTCTTTCCTGGCTTCAGATAATAGCAGAAGTGACAACGTAAGGCTGCATTTGTGGCTCTGGAACCAGAGAGGGGCTTGTATTACAGTGGCTTCGTTTGATTTTGCTTAGGCAAAAGGAGTCACGTTTCCAGTTAAAACGTGCATTGACTTCTTGTTGCTGCTGTTAACCACAGATGACTCATTACAGGTAAGTAACGTTTCATAAATCAAGCTTTAATTATTTACTTGACACAAGAGGAGTTGTTATCCAGTTGACATAAAGAAAATACAACTACATTAGCCTTTCTTTGAGTGGATGGGGTTTTATCAGAATTCAGTTTATCTAGAGGATGTAAAGAAACAATTCCATGAGCTAAGGAGGAAAGATTCATCATCAAGTACCTAGTCAGAATACTTTATAAAAATAGGTTTTCTTATGGACCTAATTTTTTAGTATCACTATATCTTGTGGATCATGCGGAGTGATTAAACCCTTGAACCCTTGAACTTCCTCAATGGTCTTCTCTCACCTGAAGGGGGGCACAGTGGGATTCATTTAATCTTACTTAGCTGTCAAACAGACAGGTGCCCTGGTTGAGCTAGCCTTCCAGAGACCCTCCTCACTAACCTGTGAAAATAGATGGGTTCCTCAGAAGGGCTTGCCTTCAGTCCCCTCTGGCTCAGACACATGATTTAGGATGGCATGAGCTGCCTTCTGAAGGTGCTCACCCCCTTCCCTATCTACACACAGACTCTGTAATTTAGACAGAACTACTCATATTGTCAGCTGAGCCAAACATGGTGGATGCCATCGTGTTTTCTGGAATCTGTTTCATCCTGTATGTGGATCAGCTACCAGAAAGCATAGGACATATTTAACTGTTATTAAGAAATGTCCATAACACTAAACATATTTTCTTTTTGAATTATTGTCTTTATCCACCTGTCTTAAAAGCAGTATTTATAATGTTACCAGAGTACCTCGCATGCCCTGTGGCACTTACTCTCACTACGCTTCCTTGTTACGGAAAGACAGCTACTTAAATTTTGCAAGCAACAGATATTAAGGAACAGAGAGATTGAGGTTCAAGTCTACAAGATGTGTTTGACCACTGCAACAGGTCCACGGCACAGCACCTCGCTTTCAGGTGACTGGCTCTAGTGCAAAAACTGCATCCTTGGGTTGAATGTGCTCTGCCTACAATCACACAGGGAGCTTCTGGTGGGAGACAGATTGAAGTCTTCCAAATCTTAGCCTCTGAAAACATCCTAATACCCAAATTTTCAGTGTTTCCTTTTTCAAAGTGAGCACGCTAGTATGCAGTGGTACTGAGTGACTTCAGCCTTAAGCTATGTGCAGATAAATGGCTAAGTCCTGCCACTCCATAACAAGTCCATCCATACATGAAATAGCTATATATCATTTGGCAGTTCTTTTCTTCATCACAGCTGGAGTTCTTATTCCAGTAATCTTTCCTTTCTCACCTTTAACCATAGCCCATCCACAATTTAAAATTTTTCCATCAGTGGTAAAGAAAACAGCTTGACCCATCTTCTCCCTAGCAATGTAGAAATACAAACAAAGCTGTAATGCACCATAACAAAGCTGTAATGCACCATAAGGGGAAAGTCAGATGTGCAGTCACCTGTAGCAGTCGCTACAGAAGCAGCTATTGCTTTATAACAATGAAAGGAAATACATTAACACCACTAACATTTTTCTCAAGTTCAGTGTTGCTAACTCCTATGTCCTGGACGAGTGCCAGCCTGGGTAATTATATTCTGAATGACCTAAATTAATTCCCTCTGTCTTTCCAACTACACGAGTTATTCTAATGAGAGTAAGCAATTAAAATTATTTACAGTACCTAGGGCTGATGTCAATGAAGAAGACTCCCAATGCATTTCCTCAATCAGAAGATCAGTCCAGGCTTAGATTATGTGCCCTTACGGGCACAACAGAAGATGTGAGATGTAACAACCAAGTTTGTAGTAGTCTGTGATGGAATAAGTACCTCTGAAATCCCTTCTTGGCTGGGAAGCCATGACACGTTAAGGTACTTCAAGGTCTGATTAAACAGGAGATATGCCTAGTGGAGTCATTCAAGAAGCAAAATTTCTCTTCAGTCCTGACTAGATACTAAAGCTCTCTTTGAGAAGATCCCATCAGTGTCTGAAAGACTTCCATGAAGTCTAATTGTCATTATGAGCACAGAATGTACAGCAATTACAGCAGTAGAAAATGTAGCCAGAGGACAGACAATATATTCCAGACAAGCAAAGCTAGGTGAAGAAAAGCATTTTCTTTTTATTCAATGTCAGCACAAGGACTGAGAAACTTTACCTGGATGGAAAAGATCACAGATGTTTCATTAGATTTTGGATGAAGTCCTACAGGTTCTTCTCCTACACAAGCCTCAAATTATGTAAAAAAACCTGTTGTTCTGTATTGCTTACAACTCATACTTGCTTAATGCTACAGAAAGCTGACATCTAGAGCTAAATTAGCAAGACATTTTTCCACTTTTATGTTTGTGAGCTACATGGAACTATAATACAGAGAAAAGGTTCATTAAATTCCTCTGGAGAAGGGCCTATAAATGGGTAAATTGGCTCACATGCTATTTCTAATACAAATGTGAAAGTTGATTATGAAAAACCTTCATAAACACATAGAACTATCCATGTTTGTGACATTTCTAAAGAGACCATATCTTCCACAGAAAATGTTTACAGCTTCATAGGCTGACAAAGGTCAAAAACCACTGGTTAAATAATACATAGGCCTAATTGTACATTTTCCTTCAATGCAAACCATCATGTGGCTGAATTCCCATCCACCTCTTTGAAGAGCTGTCTTGAGATGAAAAGGCTCTCTCTTCATTTATCTGACTGGTCTACAGTGATTCATGTAAAAAAGGAAAACTTCAGAAAAACAAACAGCCTCTTAGAAATATTTCACAACACGAAATAGTTATGTTTTTAAAGATGCTTTTCTCCAGACAGCGTTACAGACGTTACCTCTGGGCAGCAATCTAATGACCATTCTAGCACTGTACTGCTGGGAAAATGAGACAGCTCTTCTCTGAGCAATTAGGTGGGATGAAGAGCTTTGGTAGGACAGTAGGGAAACAATAGAAATATCAGATCTTTTGCTGAATCCTTCAATCTCTTCTCTCTATTGCAAATCAGCACTCCATGTCTTAATACAAGTATACACTATCATCCTTTTATAACAAATTATATGGGATCATTCCGAAGATGAGATCAAAATCATTCATTAACACATACACTAAGAAATGGATAAAAAAAAATAAACTGGGAAAGTCTTTAATTTGTATTCATTTACTCGGTGAATTTATGGCAACAAAAAAAAGAAAATCCTGAATATTTGCCTCTGAACAGTGTACATACTAATTACTGCACTAGTTAAAACAATCTGACTAGGAGCAGTTTTGAACTAACATACTAGGAAAAAAGTCTCTCCAAGAACATATTTTAAGTGCAAATGAGTCAGTAAACAAAACATGGAGTACAACAACCGGTCATGCCCTAAGTGTTTATGTTGGAAAAATAGCCTAAAAACTGACTGAGACCAAAGTAAGTTGTGTTTGTAGGCAAAGCAAATACTTGGTGACAATACAGGCAACCGAAACAAACCATGGGGTAGGAATGAAAAATTTGCTTCTTTTCCCAGGAGAGAGGAAGGACAGCAGATACAAAAAAATATAGATATTTAGTGGTGCTTCCTTACAACATAAAGAAATAACATAATCTCTTTCTTCTTTTGCTACAACCTCTGTGTGACCTAAGGCATACTTTTAGAATACCATAGACTTTAAACTTCTAACAGCACAGCTGAGGATATGGTTATGCATCCAAACAACCAGGTGCTTATAACATAACACTGTTAGAACAACATAATCAGAGTCAGTTAACATCTGTTTTGAATTAATTACTGTTCCTCTGGTTAGTACCCAGTAAACTCATTAGACGCAGGTGCTGTGTATGTACCTACAATCATACATTACTAGGTTGGAGGGTAAGAAAACTGCATTTAAGATAAACAGAAAAGTTAGCACATATTTGCTACTGGAAGACAGATGATAGTTAATCCTACTTTTATAAATCTATCTGTTGCAGCATTGTCCAGGCTGGTGGAAGATATTGGTGAGACAAAATTCAGGGAAAAAATATTTTTAATTTTTAAATAATGCCCATTTTTCAGAGGGAGCAGCCATTGACTTCAGTGCTATTTCAGTGCTGACAATGAGATGGGGGGAAATGATTGATCACTATACCTACCATAACTGCTCATTATTATGTACTCTTTTCCAAAGTTATACCTGTGAGCATTTTCATTTGTCCTAAGCGCTTGTTTTCTTTCTTTTAATACATTCCTATGGATTCTGAGCTTTTGTCAAAAACCTCACAATAAATTGAAAACCAGGTGCTAGAACGATGTGATTATATAAGCATTTTACATTTTCTTCTTTTTTGCATTTAACATACATCAGTAGTAATGAAAAGGAGAGTCAAAATCCAACTAAAAAACCAAGGTTTTTAATCTCACAATCCCTAAATTTAGCATTATTGTTTTAGATGTCCTGGCTTGTAACTTTGCTGAAGATTTGTCTGGGTCATATAGTAATAGTTTCCTGCTACCCTGGAAACCTTCACATCTTTGAGATTTTAGAGTCAACCTGTGCTGGGCAGGTATTAACGCCAGTGCGTTACAAGCTTTGGCACAAAACCAGGAACCACAAGAGTGCCAGGAAACCTGGGCCCCTGGAAACCTGGACAGACCCTTTCCAAGACCACTGATCTATTCCTGCCTAATGTCACAACAAAGTGCCTTATTTGTATGCTGAGGTAAGAGCAAGTATCTAAATCAGGGGCTCCTGTTTGGGAATACTGAAATTACCAGCTCTTGATATGGGATAGTTCTTTCTCAGAGCACTAATCCACTCCAGAGGGTTGGTGACTGAAACCAGAAATAAAAATCTCCCAGTCCACCCCAAGTTTACCCTCTCTCCAGCATGCAGACACCACAGTACAACAGGAGAAGACCTGCAAAGCCAAAGAATTGGTACTGAAGAGCTGATGTCCATGGCATGTGGATGGGAGGGGGTTACTGGTGGGAGGATTTCAGACTGGGTATAGTCCACTTATGTGGACTGACTGTCCTTCCATGGTTGCAGCGCATTAGGAGAGTAGCTATCACTAAATTTAATCTAAGCTGAATATGGCTCAGGCATGGAGAGTTCCCTGTAATATGAATCAAAGCATAGTAAATGGGGATAAAGCAAATGAAATCCTGGTCCAAACTACTGTGTTACTGTGGATGCATGCTGAGCTGTAAGACGTGAAGGATAGAGCTTCCTGGCAATGTAAATCAATCTAAGCTAGAGCTGTTGTAGTCCCACCCCACAACAATTTTTCCCAGGACCCACTTTTTATTTCTCGTCCACGATGTTGGCAAGGTGCTTACTGGGCAAAGCACCATGGTTTGAAGGTATTCAAAAAGATTACAGCAGACCTGATTGACTTACAATCAACACTGAGGATTCTGTCTTTAGATTGGAATCCAAATTCACTAAAGAAGCAGCAACAGGACTCACTCTGAAAATACCTGTGCCTGGGATCTCCACAGTGAGACACAGCAATATTTAAAACAGTCCAGGCCCAAAAGCAGACTTTATAACTGAGGTGCTCACTAGATTGGCCTTCTCTGTGATCTCTCTAGTGCATGTTTTAACTGAATCTTCAGTTTCTCCTTCTGTACTTAAGTTTTCTTCTTCCTGGGCTATTTCCCTAGAATTTATCCTACGGCCTGACAGAAAATTTTCTATGAGAAAGTCAAGAGCTTTCACCGTCACCTGATAGCATGATGTCTAATCCCTGCCCCACTCCAAAGTAATGGAGCAGTAAAACCAATTCCTCCTTACTTTATGCTTGTATATACTAATACTTTTCTGCATTCCCCATTCTGTAACCAAGGACTTCGAAGATTGCAAGAGTCCCCCTGGGTGCAACTTCGCTCTTGCTAAGGTTTTCCTGTGTCTCACTGGTGGAGTTACTGTATGTTTCACATGAAAGCATACAAAAACAGCTGTAAGAGCTTTGGAAATAACAGAAATAGCATAATGTTACATCTGTTTCCATCAGAGATGTGTTAGAGAGCAGTGGTAGTTCATGGTACCAAGCATAACAGGTCTGTGTAGAATAGGTGGAAATACGATGGCAGCTATCTTTCATCTCCAAAATACTATCCCAATCCACTGTTTTTACAGTTCATCAGAGAGGATATCAGCATTTTGGTGAAATTATTTAACTCCTTCAATAGGAAACTGGGTAACCACCACAATAAATCTAATAGGCATTCTATTAGGGGTGTTAAATATTTTGTTCTTTCTTTTTTATTAGTTTTGTGAGATGCAGTTTCCTCTAGCCCAAATTCCCTACTACGTAAAATTTCCCAGTGTGCTTTATGTTAATGATAATTTAATACATGATAGGAAAACCTTGCTAGCTCTCTCGTCTCTGAAGTCAAATTGCTTACATTAAAAAAAAAAAAAAGAAACCAGAAGAAAACGATAAAAAACCCCCAAACCAACAAAGTTTTCAAATAGTCCACTATGTGGTTCTGGATTCACCATTACAAAACATAACTTTCAAGCCAAATCTTGTGATGCTGATTTGCATCAGCAATATTCTAAACATTAAGAAATTTATTTTTTTTTATTAAACAGTGAATTGTCCCTGCAATTATTTGAACACATAACATCATAGTACATAAGTAACATAAATACATAAGGAACTTAGTCATTTTGGCTTCTGTAGCTCATTACAAGTGTTCCCAAGAAAGAGGCTATGTTTTGAAATTATGACAATTCTCACTCTTAAATTGCACTGCCCTCATTAAATGTTTAAGGGGAGGTGTGGTGGTTTGCTTGTTTACTTCTCAGTATGACTCTTTCTCAATCAGTATGAATCTTCACTCATTTGTTTGAATGAGGAAAGAGAAGATTTTAACTCTTGTGATTCTCCTGAAAGTCACGAGTTGTTTACCAATGTTGGTGACTTGAAGACAAATGAGATTTCTGATGAATGTCAGGTGGCTGTCAGGGCGTGGAGGTCCTTGTGCTCGGCTGCTGCCTTCCCTCTGGCCATCCTGCTCAGTGCCCCAGAGGGTTTCAAATAGCACCGTAGTGGCATTCTCTCTTCTGCTGTCCCCACTTTCCCAATTGCCTTCTATTCAACTTTTTGACCACGACCAGCTGGTCCTGAGCTGAGCGTATTGTGAGCTGATATTCTTATAAAAGTTTCCTGGTTTAGCCCTAAGATTTAATTCCTTAATAACAGTCAGCTCGAAACCCGTCACTTTGCAACAGAACAGGATTTTTTTTTTTTTCCCACGAGCATTCTTTAACTTTTAGGTGCATTGAATGTAATCTGCTATTGTATTGCCTAGTGAATCAATACCAGGATATGCTGGTGAAATATTCTGAAGTTATATTTTGGTTTTATTATCCTAAATAGCTCAGTATCAGCAGAGAACTTGGCCTCTTCACAGCCACCCACTCCCTTTTTCTAATTGTTTATTGCTTTATTGAATAACACAAACCCAAGCAGAGATCCCTGTGGGACTTCAGTGGTTATCTCATTCCACTTAAAGCTGACCGTGTATTTCTACTCTGAGTTTCCTTTGTGTTAATCAGTTTTATCTGTCTGAAAAACTTCCCTATTTTGCCATTACCAATTACTTTGGTAAGCAATCTTTTCACAAACTTATTAAAACTGACATGTAACTCCTTTACAAAGCAATTTTAGGTTTTCTTCACCCTAATTCTAGATACAGACACACTTGGAAATGTCATAATTCTCATAAGATTTGGGGGAATTTTTATCAGCTCTTGTTTCTTTCTCCTATTGCCTATAATTTATGGCACCCGTCACTGGAAAGATGGTAATCTGGATAACACAATGTCCTTTACTGTTACAGTCTCCTTCCTTCAGACAAGTCAAAATATGTAAGATACCCAGCAATAGGTCAGATGATTAATTACACTGTTTGTTAATTACGGTATATTAATAGCCTTATAGAGCAAACTTACGTTATGCTGGTGTGTGAAGCCTGCTTGAAGGTATGTTCAGTAAGATAAATAAGAGTCAGTCTCCAAGTAGTCAATATAATTTCAGGGTTCCATTTGAAAATGAGGAGGGAGAAGGAATGGAGATGAACTATGTTAATTCATCTTTATTATATATTACATCTGCTGCTTGTAAAGATACTCATATTCAAGAACATGTATGCCTCCTTTAATAGTGTTCAGTTTACATGCCTACTGGTGCAGTAAATTTAGATAAGTGCACTTTACTTGAAGCTACAGATTTAGCCTTGCCCTTTATCTCCCAGTCTGTCTCAAATCGTTGCCTTTTCATAGGTTAAAGCTCAGTGAAAATACCAAGAATTCTACATAAGGAAAAAAAAAAGGAAAATAATAATAATAAAGAAGTAACTGTGATTATGTTCATTTCTCTTAGTTCTCCCTTGAAATCTCAGTTAAATAGTTTTGCAGCTGGACTTCCTAAGTGCCAAGTTCTTTTCAGAAAACGTTTGCAAAACTGCTCCTGAAGATGGTCTTAAAAGATAAGGCTGAAAATTGTTAGTGCTTACTGAACAGATGGAGAGGATACTGCTGGAGAGATAAGAGGAAGAATAGGCATTTAGAATGACCAGAGCTGAAGTAAACAACTAGCCTACCAACCCCCTCGGGCCCAAAAGAAACAAGAGCGGGGAAAAAAAATTAAAAATCCCCTTAATACAGCATAACAATGTCAAAAAGAAAATCAATCTTCCTACTGAAGAACTCCCTAAACACTGGCTGCAAAAAACCATCAATAGTTGCTCAGACCACGATTTGTTTTAAACATGTCAATTCTGTCTACCCTGATATTAACCAAGCGTAAGTAATAACCAATTCAGTGAGCCTTCACAAACATACAAGTGCAGTATTAGAGCATGTCAAACCATCTGAGACTAATTTGAGGTCTGCAGGGTGTAGGACTTGGAAGACTTCAACTTTATATCATTGGTCTGGAAAAACTTCTGACAGTATCATGGCCCTGTGTGTTTATTAGAATGTGCACAAAAATATATACATACTAAAGATGGAAAAGCTGCAACATTAAAATTTCAGTGTTAGGTGAAGTGGTAGAATAAAATATGATGATAGACTTCTTTTTTCCAGCACAGCTCTTCTGGAAACTTGTTAGGGTCAGGGGTTTTTTTAAACTTTTTGTAAAGGGTCAATTTATACAGACCTTGCTCAGTAAATCTGTGATTTGGGGCAACTTGGAGAAATTTGTTGACTTATACGGAGGAACCCTGCAAGAAGACTACTTCGTATCTCATTATCACTTCTCTGGGAGCTGATACTCTGAGTCAGGTAAGGACATGTTCCTAGAGCTTATCTGCTAATTAAGAGAGTGATTCTCACTGTATGACTCCACCTAAGATGCACTCTGAAAATTAAAACTGCAAGCCTATGGGTTGGTCTAAATCCTAAAACTGTTCCTTGGGAGGAAGGAAAGAATTAGCCTACCCATTTCAAGGATGACTAGACAGCCATGCTGGGAAAGTCCAGTGATACAGAGAACTGCATCAACAGGATTCTTTAGTATGCCATGAGGTTGCTCCTTCAATCACTAACATCACAGCACCTTGAGAAGTTTTGTTCTGCAAGTCTTGCATCTCAAGATACAACCTTGGTAAAGGAAGCAGGAAATGAGGACCTTGAACTCTCATCTTCCTTCCTATCTCCTACATTGAGTTACAAGATCCACTAAGGGATGAGAAAAAATAGTAGGATATCCTATGTCAGATACTCCAGAGTTGAAAACGTATTTTAATCCATCCTTAGGGCTGCCATGTTACTCAGCAGAAGAAGTAAACGTGCTATACAGGATTAACTGGTGCTGGTTCTTGCAACTGGATGCTAGAAAAGTCATTTTAGGCCACCTGATAAACCCCTAGCTATATCCTTTACTCTGTACAGTAATGTATATTATATGTAAGGCAGAACAATGGAATTAAGAATTTGCTCATATGTTGTGATCAAAATCACAAACTGACGTGTTGAAAAAGATGTGGATGACTTTGGTTGATTTAACATATTGCTAGTCCTAACAAATTGCTAGTTAACCACCTGTTGTAGAGGAATAAGTTAAGAATGCAAATGGATCTGGCCCATTCTGTGGCTGCACAATTGCTCTGTCTGATGGCAGGAAGGCAGCAGGAATGTACATCCTGGGAAAGACAGAACAAATCTCTCTCTGGAAAGGGCTGCCTGCATTTAGGCTGCACTAAGTGTACCCTACCTTTGCCAGTGCAGGTTTGAGTTATGCTTGGCCTGGGGACAGCAATTAGTTACCATCCTGAAGAGACACTGCTTTTCTGCATGGCCCTTGAGTGTCCAGTATCAATTTTTGCTTAACTCCAGATCCTCTCAGTTCATCCAGACTTCTCTTACTACTCCTGCATTCAAAAACTTCCCAAGACAAACTCCTCTTGCTCATCCTCTCTCCCCTCCAGACAGTGCCTGCTATTGAGGTTGGTGTTGCCTGAATTATCTCTTCAGGCTGACAGCCCCTCTGTCTCAGGGGCCACTGGCACCCCTTGCCCTTCTTTCACAGGCTGTTGCTGCTAAGTCAGCTTGCCCACTTGCCTCCCTCCTCCTGCAGAAACCAAGCTTCAAATCCTGCATCTGGCAGGGTCCCTGACTCCCCAAGCACATTCAATAATGATCTATTCAAACAGGGCTTTGACAGCAGAAACAAGAGAACATGTTTAAAAACAAAACAACAACAAAAAAAACCCACAAAAAAAAAAAAAAAAAAAAAAAAAAAAAAAAAAAAAAACCAAAAAAAAAAAAAAAAAAAAAAAAAAAAAAGAAGAAGAAAGAAATTGTAATCCTATATTCTCAGGTTGCCACTCTTTATCCAATACCAAATAAGCTTATTACAACAGGAGTATGCATCTTATGCTTTCCTGGCAACAATGAATTAAATCCAGACAACTCAAGGAGACCATTCAGGAGGGAATTTAAAGGAGGGGATTGCATTAACTGAGTGGAGAACTGAGTAAGGTATAAACAAGTATTTCATCAAAGACAGGGTCAGGGTGAGGCCAAACTCTGGCAAGGGTCCAGCGGTAGTGATAAACCAGAGGGAGATGTTGGTGGAAGAAAAAGTTCAGGGTCAGCAATGACAATGAGATTTCTCGCCTGGGGAGAAAAGTAAAGGTCTAGAGACACGAGAAAACTTTAGCCTAATTAACGTCTCTCCTTGTGGAAAACCTGGTACCAAAATAACACAGCTTAATTATTGTCACCATCATTACAGGGAGCCCATATATCTTTAACTTCCCATCTAGTTAGTAACATGCATGGACCCGTAGCATTTCCATGGGGCTGCCTCCCTCCATCCAGGCTGACACAGCAAAGCTCTTCACAGGCCACAGCCTGGAGACCCCTGAACAGCTGGGGCAGTGTTTCATCTCTCCTCTGGAAAAGGCAGTGATGGGGGAGGACGTGGTCCTTTGCCTTGGAGATGCTGGCCTGGACATCACTGAGCCAAGCCATGAAACGCTGAGTCAGGTTTGTTTGCTTAAGGTCATGCCTGAAATGCTGTAAAGCAATGCATTTTCAGCTTGTTTTCAGCTCCCTGCATGCTCTGTGACAGAGATTCATAGTGTCCCTGTACTGCATAAGTCCTTTTACAGAGGCTAAAGCACTGAATAACAAATGCCTTGAGCTTAAAGAGCTCTGCACAGGGGAGTTAATTCAAACAAGACCTCATTTCACTGTCTTTACCTAACTGTTAACTGAGCATTTGCAACTCAAAAGGGAAACGTGTCACCATTGCTGGATTCCACTTGATTTACCCAAGGAGCAGGTACTACTCACTTTCAGTAAAAACATGGAAATTTGATCTAAAGACTTCTTTAGTATAGATTGGGTTACAAAGGAGTGCACCTCAGAAGTGCAGGCATGAAGTGCAAACTAGCTTATGGAAAATGTGTGCCCTCCCCTCTTTTTTTCTCAAGACATTTTAATTTTTCAGCATTTTGGAGGTATTGATACAGACTGCCACTGTACCTTTAATTCGCATGTTCTGGAGACCAAGGAGAATGGAAACCAGAAAGCTTTGGGTAATAGTTCTTCTGGTGGAACTGAGACCTGGATCCAGCCACATATAGCAGCCTGGTGATGTCTAATACAACCCATTAAAAATGCCCCATGTAGTCTATAAATTACAGCTGTGAAAATGGAACCAAATCCTTTTAATGTGCTTTCCTCGAGAACATATTTTTATGTACATCTGGGTGTTTGCCTAAGCCCATATGTTATTACTTAACCTCTGAATCTATCAGGTATATGGACAATAAAATCTACAAAAGTTAAAGCCTAATTTAGTAGAGATTGGTCTGGTTTCCCTGAATTTCCTGTACTTTTTAATGCAAGCATTAGCTTTGTTACCTGGAGAGCCTGCAATTGCTAGTGGTCCTGAGCAGCTTACAGTGTAGGAAATAAAAGGTGTTACAGAGTTTGAGTATAAAAATTCATTTCAGATGAGGATCTATTTTTCATTACTTAATTATGTTATGTGTGAGACAACAAAGTGTGTAGATCAATGGTGATCAGGTACCTTTACTAACTTACTCTGGTAACCCTGCTACTCCTCAATAGAACATGGTCAGCTGAGATGGGTCTGGAGAGGCCAGGCCCTGGGCAGGGGTTCTGAGCCAGGGGTGGCAGAGGGGGATTGGGGCTTATCATAAAAAATCTTCCCTTAACAAAGGAGAAAAAAAAGAATGCTTGGACAAACTTAACTAATGGTATGATCGATTTTGCAATTTTTTCCACTGCTTAAAAAATATTGTACTTTAAAGGTTGAATAGTTTACCTTTAAAACCGTTGGTGGCACAGTGAGAGCTGAGAAGATGATGGAGAAAGTGGCAGGGAGGTTAAAAGAGAAAAAGATCACCACCAGCTCTTTTTTTCTGATAATGAAGATTTTTTAAATTATTTTTGAATACAAATTACTGCTGTGTGCCGTATTGTGGGGTGTTTGAAGCAGATGAAATAATGAGAGAAATATCTAATGGTAGAATTGCTTTAATTGTGAGTATTCAAGTAGAGTGTTTAGCTGCCAGTTTTCACAAGTGAAAAAAGTGAAATGCTCACCAAAGCCATTTCTCCTCTCCTTTTTCAGGGAGCTTCACAGGGGGTTAGAATTTTTACAGGTGAAAAGAACAAACCAGGATTGCCTCTTCTTTTTGTTTTGTTTTCAACCTTTTTTGCTGCTTTATAGTTTTCAATATTGCTGAGAAGTTACATGAGGTCAAATTCAGAAGTGAAGCAAAATTTTATGTAAGGTGCCTGACACCAAAACTTCATCTGGCTGTCATAGAAGTTATTAGGAACTATATAATCTTCTTAAACTCCCAGAAAGGACTGAGATTTTCATACGCATGCATAGGACCAATCTGCTGCTGGCGCATAGCCAACTTATTTAAAGATGATTTAAAGATTTACATTCTGAGAAGCCAAAGAGGACATGTAAAAGTCTGAATTCTTGTCACTGCTCAAATGCAGACCTGTCTATGACTTACGTAACTGGAAGATAATATTAGGGAATTTATTTGTAACTAAGAAAAAATCAGTTTACAGAGTACCAACTTACATAGTGTTAGTAAGGTATTGCTCTCATAATCATTTCCCAAAATTTTGGATCACCAGCACTGATCTCCAAGATTTATTTCTTGCAATCCTTGGGAAATATGCATGTAAAGAATAACTTAGGAGTTACCTGCTCAGGTGTGCAATGAATGGCAGATCTACCACCATCATATATACAAGGAGAGTTTTATTTTACCCTTGTGAATGGAGTTTATCTGGAGAAGAAAGTTCAAGAACACTCTAAAAAACAGCACAGGCTCCAATAACTGCTTGTTTTTCAAATTTTATTCATTTCACTCACCATAACGCTAGTTTCCACCACTGTCTGTTGTTCCAACATGATTGGGTTTTATTAGATTTTTTTAGGTTTTTTTAATTAGATTTTAATTTTTTCAGAAACATTTTTCTCTCATTTCTATCCTATCACCATTGTCAATGAAAAATGCGAGAAATTCCTTTGTATCAGTAATGTGAAATTACATTGTGAGAAATATGTTGGAGAATAATCTGTGAAAATGGTTTGTTAGAAGTGGGCAAAAAACCAGTTGTTCCAATAAATGGGGAAAATCAGTGCTATGGGTTCCATGTGTTTTGATCCTGTGTAAGTAAACTGAAAATCTACTTACTGTAAATTGAGAAGGTGCTGTCTTTATAAACAGGATCAAGAAAATTGTTTCTTAAAGAGTGATCAAATTTTAAATTTACAGTCAAGTGTGTATGTACCACATTAGTTTGGTTATTTAGAATTTAAAATTATATAAAATTTCCCAGAAAAAGTTGACCTTTTGTTGAAGTACCCAGTATCAACATTTCTCACCTAAGCACCAAAACTTTTCAGATTCTGTTCATGTTCCTGTCTTACAAGAGGGATCTAAATAAGTCAAGAGGTTTGTGTTTTGCAAAATCCTTTGCAATAATTTCAACTTGGACAGAAGAAAGGTCATAGTTTTGGCTAGGTCTGAACATTATTTAAAGGTTATTGAAAATGTATGGGATCACTAAGGGCAAGACCCTAATAGTTTATTTTGATGATTCCAGTTTAGGCATTACAGTGCCAAAACACAGCACCACTTGGAATGCTCAGAGTGCCAGTATGAGGCCTTTAAGCTCACTATACAGACAAAGAGGTGAAATTCACCACCAAAAGAAAATCCATGTATTCTAACATTTTCAGGTGCAATCGATAGGAACAAGAACAGGGCAGGGTTTCTGATGCCAAACCACAGCATGAGTAGCCTACAGCTACTGCTTACGGGAAACACTAAGTTCCTGAGCTGGATGTGTGTGTGCTTGGGGTCTTGAATGTCAAGCTCTGTCAGGTAGCCCCTGTCTCAGGAGAACTCACTTCCTTTTTTGATATTTCCATTTTCACCTCTGAAAAACAAGGAATCAGGCAAAAGTCTAGGATGATGCATGGTATGGAAAGCACCAGTAAGAACTGAGAAAAAACTCCTTATTTGATTATTTGTTGCCAAAATTGCATGTATTTTTAAACCAAAAGTTTTAGAAGTATAATACAGTGAACAAAGCTACATTGGCAATAAGATACATAATACAACCTAAAAGTTTTCCTTTTTCTAATTCCTGTGTTTTACACATATGTATATAAGGTTGTTCAAATTTACACTTTAATTACCATCTAGAGAACCTATATGTTCCAGAGTGACTACCACAACTTGACTCAGGCTGCATAGAGGGTATATTGTTTAAGTTCTCAATGAATTTATAAGATCGTGTTCATCCTCAGTTTAAGGATACATTAGAACTTGACCCGTAATTAGAACTTTTATGTCGATCCATGTTGGTGTGCTCTGTGAACAACTTTATAATAGATCAGCCACAAACTCTAGAACCATTATAAAATCCATTAAAAATTTCTTACATCTTTTCCTCCTATTGCAGGCCCATGCCAGGAAGAGAGACCAGAATTGTTCCATTCAGTGTTAGCCTTGCACCTTCAGAAGCTATGTTCTTTTGTGCATAATAACTGTGTGAGGAAAACACTGTACATCAAAAATTACCAAAGAGTAACAGGGAATAAAAAGTGTAATATAAGCTTGTGCTGTAATATTTCTGTGTTATGTCAATACATAAAAAGAGAACCTTAAAATGCTAGTCTAAAAATACTTTAAAATACCTCATAAAATTAGCAGTCCTACCAAGTGTTTATGACATCAAACCCCAGATTTAATAACACCATGGTTAAAGGGGGCTGTATACTTAGGATATTATTTACAGAAAGAAAAGACCAGTTCTATTTTTATGAGAAATGTGTTTTTCTTGTTCAGGACAGCAGCTGATTATCATGCCACAACTTTTGGGTTGTGTCAAACAATTAAAGAGGCCTGACCATACACTATGTGAAGCCCTGAAATCATTTGCATTTGTTTCGTAACTACATTTCTATGCAAATGTACAGCATTCAGCTTAACATCAGCAGTTTTAAATCCACTAAGTAGAGACACTTTTTGAGACTTTGTCAAAGGGAAAGGAGGGAAAGGATTAGAAGATTTAAGCTTGACTGAAACGCTGGTGGAATATAACTCATCTGAAGAAGTTTCAATAGTTTAAAAAGTCATTTCCCCCCCACCCCCCCACCCNAATTACTTCTATTTACATTTAATAGCTTATAGTTAGGCTGTGCACACCTATACCCCCAGTTGATGTACCTTAGATGGGACAACACAGTCAACTAAATTTCTCTTCCCAAACTTGCTTACTCCAGAACTCTGCTCAAAATCACTGTTCATCTTTCACGTTTTTATAAGACACATCTGTGCTCTCAGGAAATGTTTGGCCATTGATAGCTTGTTCAACCCAGGGCAGGGTGAACAATCACAAAGGTACAATCAAACACAATTTTCTGGTAGCCAAAAGCACAATAAGAACTTCCCATTCTGCCTGGATACCAGCCACCAATTCCTGTCTTTATCCATTTTATGAGGATCTTTAATCCAGATCATTTCACATGAACAAAATCAGCACAACTAAACAGACAACAAACGGGAACACAGATTTGGGAATGTGTGACTATAACAGAGGAGTCCAGGAAAGCCAGATTGGCTGTAGGAGGAGGAACATACACACACATACACCTACACACTAAATGGTCTCTGGCTTACTAGAAAATTTTTAACTCAATCCAAACAGCCACAAAAATACCGCGGGTTTTGATCTTTCTTATCCTGAGGCAACACTAACTCATAGTTCTGGAGACCACAATGGACCAGAGTCTTACAGTCAAAGGTGACACAGGCCACAGAATATCATCTTGCACTTAAGTATTTTTTTGAGCTGCAAATTTTGAAAACTAAGTGACAAAGAATCCATAACATTACTGTAAAATCTCTGCGATTGTTTAATAACTTTCACTACTAAAACGTGAGCTTTATCTTTAGATTGAATTAATCTAATTTTGTCCTATTTCTGTAACTGATTTCACCAGAGAATGACATCACATTCATAGCTGCCCAGATACCAATGCTAATATACTGTGAGTTCTTTCACAGCAGTGAAGAGTTAGTGCAGGGATGTGAAAAGGAGGGGTTCGCTCCCAGGCAGATAGTGCAAAGTGTCACCAGCATCACCACTCTGTTTCCATCTCTTCTGCCCCCACCTTCTGTGCGTGTCTGTCTCCTTTCCTTCCCTCTTTTCCCCGCTATGTGTCTTTTGTGCCACCTGGTATTCATGTAGTTCAAGGGAAAATTTCATTGATTTCTTGGCCTGTACCTACTTGCTGTCATGCCTTGAAACCTGTGACTGATCCATGCAAGTGGTTGGGCAAGCCTCTCCTAAAGCCCCAAACTTACCTCTGCTCGTAGCCCACATGTGAAGCAAATGCTCAGTGCAGCTCCCCTTTCCCTGTGTCATAGCTCATAATCCAGATCAGTAACCAACAGGGAAAAAAATGCACCACTTCATCAGCTCTACAATAGAAAAACAAATTAGAACATGAGAAGAGAAGAGAAGAGAAGAGAAGAGAAGAGAAGAGAAGAGAAGAGAAGAGAAGAGAAGAGAAGGAGAAGAACATGAAGTGCTAGAAAGTACAGTTGCTCACAAAAGGAAAGACAAATCTGAGAAATTAGAATCATAGAATCATTAGAGTTAGAAGGGACCTAAAAGATCATCAAGTTCCAACCCCCTGCCGGTGTCCCTGCCCAGCAGGGACACCTCCGACTAGACCAGGTTGTTCAAAGCCCCATCCAGCCTCACCTTTAACACTCCCAAGGATGGGGCTTCCATGAGTTTTTTGGGCAAGCTGTTCCTGATCCACTGAGTGATCCATCTGTCAAATCCATGACTTTCCAATTTTAAGACCAGGATGTCATGCATGACATTATTGAACACTTCGCATAAGTCCAGGTAGATGACGTCTGTTGCCCTGCCCTTGTCTACCAAGACTGTGGCAATATCGTAAAAGACCACCAAATTTGTCAGGCATGACTTGCCTTTGGTGAAGCCATGTTGACTGTCATCAACCATCTCCTTATTTTCCACATGCCTTAGCAGAGATTCCAGGAGAATCTGCTCCATGATCTTGCCAGTCACAGAGGTGAGACTCACTGGCCTGTAGTTCCCTCCTTTTTTTTCTTTTTGAATATGGGGGTTATGTTTCCTGTTTTCCAGTCAGTGGGAACTTCACCAGATTGCCACAGCTTCTTAAATATGATGGGAAGCATCTTAGCTGCTTCATCTGCTAGCTCTCTCAGGACCTGGGGATGGATTTCATCAGGTCCCTTGGACTTATGCACTTTCAGGTTTCTTAGATGGTCTCAAACCTGATCTTCTCCTACAGAGGGCAGTTCTTCATTCTTATAGCCTTTGTTTTTGCCTTCCATGGCTTGAGCAGTGTGGTTAGAGCCCTTGCCAGTGAAGATCGAGGCAAAAAAAGTCATTCAGTAATTCAGCCTTTTCCATACCCTCAGTGACTAGGTCTCAGGTTTCCTTCTGGAGGAGCTCCACAACTTTCCTACTCTTACCTTTATCCCTGACATATCTATAGAAGTTTTTCTTGTTGTCCTTGATGTCCCTGGTCATATTTAATTCTGTGTGGGCTTTAGCTTGCCTAATCTGGTGCCTGGCCACTCTGACAGTTTGATGTATATTCCACCCAGTCTACCCATCCTTGCTTCCACCCTTTATAGGTCTCCTTTCTGATTTTGAGCTCATCCAGGAGCTCCTTGTTTATACATGCAGTCCTCCTGGCTTTTTTGCCTGACTTCCTCTTTGTTGGGATGCACCTCTCCTAAACTTGGAGGAGGTGATCCTTGAATACTAACCAGCTTTCTTGGACCCCTCTCCCCTCTAGTACTTTTTCCCATGCTACCCTGCCAATTAGGTTCCTCAAGAGTTCAATCTGCTCACCTGATGTCCAGGGTAGTGAGATTGCTGCACACCATCCTTTCTGCCCTAAGAATCTTGAATTCTACCATTTCATGATTGCTGCTGCAGCCAAGGCTACCCTCAAGTTTGACATTCCCCACCAGCCCCTCCTGGTTGGTAAGGATGAGGTCCACCACAGCTCCTTTCCTTGTTGGCTTCTCTACCATTTGAAAAAGAAAGTTGTCATCGACACATTCCAAAAATTAAGATAATTGAAATAATTCTTCTGTGTCTTAACCATTTTTATGCGTTGTTGGCAGCTAAGAACTCTTGTAAGCAATGTGTGTTGCCAACAAAGATATAGTTTGAGTTATTTACATTTTCTGTCAGAATTATTAGCTTTGTAGGTTTCATGAGAGCTGTAGAGTCACAGTACAGGTTTTGCAAGTGCAGTGATATGTCTACAAAGTTAGAATCAGATAGAGCTCAGTAAATGAGGATGGGTTTCTCAAATGCCTTTGGCAGTGTCATAAAGAACTAGGCTGTGCACATTAACTGTTGCAGGCCTGTATTTCATTTTGCCCTTAGTGGAAAGATGCATTGTGCTTGTAGTCTTTTGATTAAGACACACCTATGAGCTGCAAAAGTGGCATCATCTCAGGATTTACCCCTCAAAGAAGAGAGGATGTGAAGCTGGGATGTTTCTTCACAACTGATACCACAGCTCAAGAGACCAGAATGCCAGCACAAGACACAAGGTGTTAGATCTTCTTTTCAGCACTTGCACTGCCCTTTCATTTAGCCAGTCTGGGCATTTGTTTCAAGTTGGGCACTATTTAAGGTGAATCAGGACATTGCTTTGCAGTGAATATTGTAGCACTTCCTTGTAGTTAGAGACCAGGGCATGCAGTAAGAAAAGGAAAAACATTCCAGATGGATTTTACTTTGAAAGTTGGAACATGAATTTATTCCTTTCTCACTTGACAACAGAAAATATTTTTTGATCTCTCAGGACATGAAGAAAAATTACTTATCTGCAAGACAAACGGAAACACAAGTTCCAATGATAATGTGATAGACTGGATAGAGTTGCCCTGCCCTATCCATGAGAGCATTTCCCACTCCCATACTTTTAATTTTGGAAAAATGCTTGTGTGAACCTGCTTGTATGAATACCTAAGAGTGAAACAATTTTACATTTCTTCTAAGTGATCTCAAGTGTAAGTAGACACAGGCTCTCCTTTCAGCCCTTCTGTGTTTTCATTACATGGCTATGGATTAAAGACCTAAAAACCAATGTATCAAAAATTAGGCTTTTTTTTTTTCTTTTTTTCATCAGCTTAATCCTTTTCCCTACACCTAGCCCTCTGGATGACCTCAGAAGTACTAGTTGCAGCACAAAGGATATGGAATGAACATAAGTCCAGGGCCTTGGGAAACCAAGGAGTAAGAAAAGATGAACAAAACCCCATTCCTTTTAACTACAGTTTGTACTCGTGACTCCTTAAAACACCAGCCTCATACCGACAGGTTCTTCTCCATGCTTGGGGTGTAATTCTCTTGGGTCCCATATGCTTGCTCTGCACATTCACTTCTTGTCTTCAGGAATTTTTGGCAGCTATGAGCTGTGGTTTATACTGGGTAATTACTGGAGTGGAATTATTTAAACGTCCACAAGGACATGAAAGTGGAGGTGGGGATTTACTCACCTAATCTAGCCCTGCTTTCTGAGAGGGAGAAGAATTTAACTCACAGGTGTTACAGTCAAAACTGGTCTCCGTGTTATTGTGATGACGGAGCAGGATCTCCAGTGCAAGCTCTCCTTTCCCTGTAGGAGGAACATCCAGCTGGCACAATCGTAGAGACTTCAAAACAATTTGAGATACAATTATGAGATGATGAAAATACTTAGGGGAACATACAGGACATTTAATTTCAAGGAATTATCTCCTCACAGGTAAAAAGACCTGTGCTTTTTTGTAGTGAGAATGATGTCATCTCTGTAATTTAATTAAATTGTTATTTCCCCACACACTTAGATTAAATTATTTAGAAGGAATATGTATTGATAGATTTCCTCATTCACCCAGGGAAGAGCACGTTGCTGGAGTGCAGGTGGCTGGCCCTCAGCTGCCCTGGGAACCCACCCAGTCAGAAAACCCCCTCCAGCACCTTGCCAAAGAGATTCCTCCCGGCAGTGGCTGCATCAGTGAATTGCAAGATGAACTTTGGATGACTGAAGAGCAAAACATGTTGGTCTTTTAATCCAGCTGCTAAATTTGGATTGCTGCCCCTAGCCTAACCATACAACTTCCACCCCCATCCCTGTTCAGCTCAGTTCCTAGCCTGGATGCATTTAAAGTGTTTAAATTATTTGCTCTCCGTAACGCCACTGTAAGCACACTGCTGTTTACTAGGCCTTTGCTGTGTTTTCTCCAGGCTTTGAACTTTAATGTCCCATGCTGATATATGTGACATGATGAGTGCTTTCTATATTTAATTATGAAAAAGTTATTTCTGATACTCTGGTTGCAATTTTAGTTTTGGCATTTGATAATCCTCCCAGGGCGTCAGAGTGCTTTTGGAAGTGAAAGAGAAAAGGAAGTACATTCGTACCTTAAACTAATTTCTTGAAAGTGTTAAAAAGAAAATCAAAATCAAAATTCAGCCAGTAAGCATGCTGGAAGCAGTGCTAGCCCTCTGTGGAAGGCCAAATGCCTCAGCCTAAGATATAAATTTGCTGAAAAAGCAGAGAGATGTGGTTTGTGTTGTACACTGCAGGAAAGGCAGTGAAAGACCCTAGGGACCAAAACCAGCCCTGTGTGGAAGCGATTGCAAGAGCAGTGTCCTCATCACCACCTCAGACTGCAAATCTAAATTGGCCTAGAAACATTGCAAAATATGATAGAGCTGCTGCTCTCACACTTGTTTCCTTAAAGTATATGAACAAAAACCCTGTAGCGTGGCTCACACTAACCTTAGTCGTCATCTTTATGAGAATTCATATCTATGAGAATTTATGTCATGAGTTAAAACCACAATCAGGATCTTCATCTATGCATTTTTTTTAGAAATCTGATGTTAGGGACCTAATTTATGTTCTAAATTCGTTTATCATCAAGTCATATGACATTTGTGGGTATCAGGAAAACTATGGTACCACTTAATTCAGTAGCATTGCAAATTTCCATATACTTTTCATTCAGTCACATGTGTTGTGTACTCATTCAGGCGTGTCCTCTGCAGACAACTTTTAGCTATGATTTCTGAATTAATCATTTACAGCTCTCTAAGGTAGGCTTTGAAGAAAGAGTTGCTTGTATCTCAAAGGTCAACATGAGGCAAGGTTATGCAGACAAGGCTAAAGCTCTTACACTGTTAATACCACACCCAGCGTGTCTAAACCAGATTATTTTCCCAATAATTGGGTATTTGTAGATTTAAATTAACTTTGTTTTACTGTGTGAGATAATTCTTGAAACAGTCACCAGAAAAGATTGTCTGAGCTTGGTAGAAAAGTGAAGATCCCAAGACTAGGCTATTCTGTCCAAGGCCACCAATCTACAGGCTGAAGCTGAGAGCAAGACACAGCACTGCACTGTGTGGCGTCTTAAAAATACCAATGGAACATCAGACCCAGGCCATTTACCCGGAAGGGTGATCCATACCTTTCCATTGTCACAAATGAAAAGCCAGAAAGGTTAGATCAATGAAGAAAGACATTGCATTTAACAGTGAAATAAAACTAATCACAGCCTGGTAATACAGCAGCTCTGTATCACAACTATTCATCTTGGAGAATATCTGATCAGTGACTGGCATTATTCAAACAAATGAGTTGCAATGAATTTTGCAAATACAGGAAATAGATTTTGCATCTGCCAGTGCTGATTGATTAAGCTCTTTCAAACTGATATGGCCCATTTACTGGAGTATCACTGGGAAAAATAAAAATCTCTCTGAAACCACCTGTAAGAGCTGGGAGCGAAGAACAAGAGGTTTGCAGCTCTACACAGGTCTGCATGACTGTGCAAGCTGTATGCCACCTCTTCTCTAAACCAGAAGTTTCATCTCAGTTGGGCCCAGGCCAGCCCCAAAGGTTCCAGGCTTCCACAAACACCTGCTCCGGCCTTCTTCAGCCACGCAGCAGTCCATATCCATCTCCAGTTCAGGAAAAACATCACCAATAAAAAACAATCTCAGTCACACTCTGTTCTCTTGTGTCACTTCCATCTGACAATGTCAACTGGGAAATGGCATGTGCACCATTAGCCTGTAATTAGAATCTGCCATTGCTGTTTAGACAGAGAAAGTACACAGGGAGGAAGCTTGTGCTGTCCCTCAGGGAATTTTAGCTAAACAAGGTGACTAAATGGAAGACTTCCCTCATTCCCTCATACAGTGGGTTTCTTTTGTCTGTTAGCATCTGGGATTCACTACCAGCTTTCAGCATGCGTTTTCTCCTCACAGGCATTTCCCAAAAAGTCTTGAAGAGTTCAACACCATATAATATAAATTGAGGGTTTAATATCATTTTAGCATTCTACTGCTACCTTTCTTCAAAGAGTTTATGGTGTCGTTTGTTGCACGCCACTAGAAATCGGTGTTGTTTGATTATAGCCAGCTGCACACATGCAAACAATTTTTCATCATCCTCGGAAATGAGTAACTGTGATAAGGTCTTTAGAAGACATTCAAATGTGACCTATTTTTGGCTCACATAACATTCTGTTCATAGCTTGATTTTATCTTTGCACAGCTAATGAACTGCTAGCTGTAGGCCTTGAAACTGTTCGTTCAAGCCCTCTGAAAACATAGACATCATTTATCTTTTCTTCTAAGTTCTGAAGATCTTCATAACCCTTCTCATGAATGGATTACATTTCAGCGAAGTAGCATTTTCTTTTCCTTGAAAAAAGGTCCTATAAGAAGCAGACATTATACATACAATTAGAGATACACATAGATGGAAACCATCATTCAAACAAATATAAACCATACATTTTCAACTGTGAATGACAAGTGAATTATTATCTTGGATTGAAGACTGGTACAGATGATAGCTGGCAGTGCATTCATTTAATTTGCTGAATCATAGCTAACCACTATAGCTTGAAGGAGGAATAACCAACTCTTTGTAACCAATCCAGTGTGTTAACTGAAATTAGCAAATTGTCATAAATACCCTATATACCCTGTATATATATATATATATGAGCTCATCATTACACAAAACACAAACAAAAGCAAACAAAAAGAGAGAGATTAAATTTGTTATCTTTACCTTCTTAGAAATTAATCACCTTTATCTATATTAACTGCCATAGGCTCCCTTGATAATCAACAGAATAAATTCCATATGCAAATTGCTGTCATCATCATGTTGCTTAGGATGAGATGGCACATTGAGAGGAATAGGTTATATGCCTATCCTTTAGACCTTTAAGTTAGCTGAGATGGATCTTAGCTTTAGTTAGCACACTGTATATGAAGAAGAGGGAGCCAGACCCTTCTCAGTGTTGTGCAGTAGAAGGCCTAAGAGGCAATGGGAACCAACTGAAACACAAGAAATTCTGTCTGAATGCGAGCAAACATTTTTTTATTGTGAGATGGTCAAACACTGGAACAGGCTACCAAAGACAGATTGTGAAATCTCCGTTCTTGGACATGGTCCTGGGCAACCTCTTCTAGCTGGCCTTGCTTGAGCAGATGGGTTGAACTAGATAATCTAGAAAGGTTCCTTACACTATTGATGACCCCGTGATTCTGTGATACATTGCAAAGTTTCATTAAGTAATTGTTGCATTTCACTTTGAAATCAGTGTTAGTAGCTTGGTATATAGCATAATTAAGAGTATGCAAGAATGAGTTTTCTGCTAGATATATTTCTAAAAAAGAGAAACTCCAAAAGAAATCTGTCTCAGCAAATGTAAATAGTACTTTGATAGCTAACAATTACTAAGACAATATGCAAAGAACAGCCAAGCTTCTTCAACATCCACATGAAGTGTTAGTATATAGGGGGCCTGAAAGTAGACTAGAAACAGTAGTTACCTCCTCCCACATTCAGAAACAGAGCTATCAAAATCTAACATAATGTTAAAGTACAGTGATACTGCTGTCAATTTGATATAGTATTCTTTCTTTTCCTTTTTATAAAGAAGAAGAAATAAATTATGTAATAGACAAACTGATAAATTACAATTTCTGACATTTTTGACATCCTTATAACATTAAGAAAGGACAAAACCTGATGAGAAGGAATGCAGAACTATCTCCCTTCATTCTGCTGACACTTTGAGTTATTCATTGTAGTCACAAGTAGCCTCTTTTTGCACTATATAACCATATCAGAAAACTTCTTGGATAAAACCTGACAACACTCTTAACTTTACTTTACCCAGTGTTTTTTTTGTGACTAGGTTTCCCAATTTACTTATTCTACCAAAGGAAAGGCTTGAGTCATGAGAGGAATACGGGAATGTATTAATTAATGATTTCAGGTACAATAGCTTTGTTAGTCACTGTAGTCAATCCAGTCATTTCAGGTACACTGAGCTTCAGCCTGTCCACTTTGACACCATTTCAAACTTTAAAATACATTCTTTCATAAAGGGACTGATTAATTTAAAAATCTTTGATGCCACCGTGGATTTTGTCTGTAGATTATACATATTTATAGTTTAGCCTTCAGGAACCTTTTAGCTGTTGCCCTCCAAACATCCACTAATGAATCTAGTCTAATAATTGCAAGAACACTCATAAGGCAATATTCATATTTATCTGAGGCAATGATTCCCAGAGTAAAAGTGAGAGGGGAAGGGGATAAAATCAGTACAGAATCAAAGAAAGAAGGAGAAAAAAAGCCCAAACCAAACAAACCCACAACAAAAAACAAACCCAAAACAAACCCCAAAGAAACAACAGAAAAACAAGCAAACAAACAAACAAACAAGCAAGCAAACCTCTTACAGCCAGTAAAGACAAAAGGAGAAAAGAGGTGAAACCAGTTAACCAGCTAAAGGAGCATAGCAAATAACCCTGTAAAAAAGTGATATTAAAAGCTCTGTTGCTCAGGGACAACATGGCCCATTTGGGACCAGTGGAGTTTAGTAGAGTCCTGGGTCAGGGCAACCCCCAGTATCAATAGAGGCCAGGGGAAGAAGGGATTAAGAGCTGCCCTGCCAAAAAGAACTTGGGGATTCTGACAGATGAAAAGCTGGATGTGACCCAGCAACATGCGTTTGCAGACCAGAAATCTATCCATATCCTGGGCTGCATCAAAAGAAATTTCACTAACAGGTTGAGGGAGGTGATTCTGCCCCTTTACTCTGCTCTGGTGAGATCCTACCTGGAGTACTGTGTCCAGCTCTGGAGCACTCAGCGCAAGAAAGACATGGACCTGGTTGAGTGGGACCAGAAGAGGGAAGTGAAAACAACCAGAGGGTTGGAGCACCTCTGTTATGAAGAAAAGCTGAGAGAGTTGGTGGTGTTCAGCCTGCAGAAGATTCAAGGGAGACTTTATTGTGGCCTTTCAATATGTAAATGGGGCTTATAAGAAAGATGAGACCAAACTTTTTACCAGAGTCTGTTGTGAAAGGACAAGGCACAATGGCTTTATACTAAAAGAGGGAAAATTTAGACTAGATAGAAGGAAGATTTTTTTTTTTTACAATGAGGGTGGTGAAACACTGGAACTGTTTGCTCAGAGAGGTGGTAGATGCCCCATCCCTGGAAACATTCAAGGTCAGGTGGGATGGGGCTCTGAGCAACCTGATCTAGTTGAAGATGTCCCTGCTTACTGCAGTGAGGGTTGGACTAGATGACCTTTAAAGGTCCCTCCCAACCCAAACTATTCTATGACTCTATCATTCTATTTCTTGAAGTCTTTCCTTGCCTGGTGATTCTGTAATTTATACCTAAATAAAAATTAAGCAGCAGGCAGCATCAAACAGGCCTGAAGTCTTTCCCTGTCAGCACAAGGTGCTAAAGCAAGGAGAGCAGCTCTTTGGGTATGGTCATTCCTAGGTAATCATCATGTGGCTTAAAATTCCTTTCCTCAAACTTGCAGTACTACAACATGTTTTAACAAACACAAAATCTTTATTCAAGCTTTGTTCAACTTTCCACAACAAGGTTCATAACAGCCAATGTCCCTCTGGAAGCAAATGTGGCTTCTGACTGATACGAAGTCTGATTCTTCTGATGATCTAAATATGAGAATTTTTCTATTTTTAATGAGCAAATGCTTTGAAGACGACAAGCATAAACACAGTACAAATGTCTGCTTTGTCTGCCAACCGCACAGCATAAGAAAATTTGCTGATATGAATTACTATCTATTTATTAATTATGACTTGCACCAACAAGGAGACACTTTCCATAATACGGATATGTATCAAAAAATGATAGACTCAAGTGTAAGAGTATTAATTGTCTGCTCTCACTCCTTTCTCACAGGTGGTTTTGGCCATCTATTCCCTGTCTTTCACATTTTCTAGTAATACATTTTATCTGTCCCTCTAAGTGAAGCTGGGAAATTCTTTTTGAACATTTTGTAACTCTAATTCATCTTTCTTTGCTTTTTTTTTTTTTCTGTATTCCTGAAAAAATTAAGTATTTCATCTCAAGTGGAATATAACATCTTGTACAACAGAGAGTGACATTTTTGGATGTTTTGCTTTGTCAATTAAAATTTAATTTTTTTATTCCTTTTGATCTGTACTAGTTTTATTTTTATTTATAAATTCTACTGCTGAACTAATAAAACCATTTACTCTTCTTGGCCTAGTTTCATCTGCAAAGATTTTGCTGCCTCCTTCTATCAAGGGGTTCCCGAGTCACTGCAGCACTATCACTGTTACCAAAATCTTAGAGATCATCCATCATCTTTTAACCTTTTAGTTGGCAATACCGCAAAAGTGATATAATTCTATAGTCAGTTACAGTCTCATGAGGGCACAGTTTGGGAACAACTACTTCAAAGGTATATAAAACTGTTTCTGAACACAGTTCCCAAAGCAGATGACATACCTACCCATTATTTTAGTAGGAAAAACAGAAGCTTTGTGGCTATTGAATATTCTGGGCCTGATTTGACACAAGGTAAATGAGAACAGTTTCATTTTATATAAAATAGAGTGGTTTTGGAACACACTAGCTCTGGTGTAAATGGATGAAGTTATGCTGAAGAATTGTAAAAGGCTTAAAATGACCTTTAATCTTTATGGGTTAATCCAAATCTGTTTTTAATTTAAGAATGCTATATTTCTGTATTTTTACAGATGAGAAGTTCAAGCCTACTTAGCCTGTAGATCTGTTACATAGAAGCACCCATGTCCAGTTGATAGCTTATACCACCAAAGTGTAATAAAACCAGTATTTTGCCCAGCCATCAAAATTTAGTCATGTGCTGCTTAATCTTACAAGAGGATACACAATGTATTTTGCTACCCAACGTCCACCCAATAGTCACATGGCTGTGAGAAATCACTGCAAAGAGTCAGGTCACAAAAGAACAGGTCCAATTGCATGGCAGGATAGAGTTGCACTGGCAGAATAAAGTCCTAGGTGCAGAGGGTATTTGAGGCTCCTTTCTGTGATCTAAAGAACAACAGATGTGCCTTAGTGAGGACAGGATTAATCCTCAAACATCCCATACCCCCTGCTATAAGACACAATGAAGTTCATACAAGGAGAAGAGTGCCCCAAGCTGAATTTTCCAGGGACGGAATGGGATATGATTCTTCTTCTGGCTGAGTGCAGAAGAGGGCATTGTAACTGCTTTTGAAGTGATTAATGGTGCATCTAACCACCTGGAGAAGGCCACCTGTATGCCATGTGCTGGGAGACATGGAAATACTTGGAGAGCAGTTAATAACTCCTTGGATTGACAGGGCCAGATTGTGTAGGTTTTCTGCAAATGGCGGCTTCAAACAGTAGATTTGTATTTACTCTCAAACCAGGACAGGAGCAACTCCAACTTATGCATGCATGTTTCTGTGCGTGTGCAGATGTTGCATTTTATAAACACCCTTGTTGGCTCATTTCAGAAGTGAGGCAGGGGTTTCTTCATTGTGCAGCTTGCGCCATGTGCCAGCAGGATAGGATGAATTGAAGACAGTATTCTGAGTAGCCTAATACATTCTTGCTGTTGTGGTTAACTTTCAGTACAAAGCAGGAGGAAAACAAAGGGCTAAAGAAAGGAAAATTCAGAAAGATCTACAGTCCAGGGAACCTGAAAGGGATTAACTTGGTCTCCCAGGCATGATTCGTTATGCTGATCTGAGAATAAGACAATGTAGGGCTGTGGTAGCTGCCGACCTGCTAAGCCCCTTGGAAGTCTGCATTGGCAAATATCACATCTCTTCCTGAATGACTTGCTCCATCTGTGTTTGCTGGTGTCCACATTGACAGCTGCCTGCCACCTTGGCAAGAAAGGCGATGCAATTTGAGAATCTGCAGTGGATGTCTAACGCATACATACACAAAAGCCCACAGCCTTTAGGCTAACAAAGCCTGTTAGCTAGCCACTCCAGTAAATAAAGAAGTCTGTGCATCCTGGTATATAAACTAATTCCAAAATCATTAGGAGTGCTTGAATCCATTAACATAGTGGTGGCTGAACAGGCATTTACTCAGACAAGGTAGTGTGAAGAACTGAAAAGACTTCCGTATGCATTAACTCCTAGTTAGTGGATTCACATTTGGGAGGTATATAACATTTATATTAAAAAAATGGGAGATACATCTGTCTATCTCACTCATGTTCTACAGAGAGCTGACATTCCATAAGGCTAATAATTAGCTTGCATTTTAGCAACTTTGTCAAAACACAGAGGGTATAAACTTTTGCTATGAATTGTTATCATTGAATACAACAAGAGCATCATAATCAGAGGAGGTAAAGAATAAATCAGTGAACAAGGAAAGAATAAAGAACTGATAATTCCATCCATTGCTACTCATCCATTTGAGCTAGAGATGATCTGCTAGTGAGGAGTACAACAGTGAGTAACTCTGTTATATTCATATAAATCCTCCAGAAAGACAGAAAAATATTAACACTTGTTATTTACAAATGTTGCTTAATGGAATCAAAATACAAATTCCTGCTTATTTGTGATCAGCCCAGGCACCCTCTATTCAGAAATAAGGATACCATCAGAGGTTTTATATGGACATTATTTACTGTTTACTGGATATTTACTATATATTTTCTTTTATTTTACTTTATCTTTGCATGGTTACAGATTCATACATTAGGCCTAAGTTTTCTGATGGGATTTTAAAGATGTGAAATACCTCAATACAACAACAAAAAACAACATAGTTTCATTTTGCCTGCAGGTTCATGCGTTGAAACTAACTGAAGCTTCAGGGTAGAGAAATTTAGGTCACATTTGTGCAAAATAGTTCTGCTGCCACAGTACTAGTTACTCCCGCTTGCATAACTGATATTTTCAAGAAAGCAAAGTAGTCCATTTCTTAAAGAATATTTGTTCAAGAGATTAAACCAAGAAAAAATTAAAACCCAAAAGTTTTAGAAGTCGATCAAGTGGATTGTCCCAAGAGGTTCCATTACAAACTAGTAAAGATGTTAAGGCAAGATGCCTGCAGCATTACTCTGGCTCTATCACCCTTAAGCTCTCTGTGGGATGAAGCACTGACCTCACTCTGTCCTGTGTGGCTGCAGGGCAACCAGGGGACAACTTCTGGAGGAATTGTGACTTCTCCTAGAGGAAATGAGCACCCTGGAAGCAGTAGAGAGAGAACAAACCTTGGGTGTCTGTGAGCAAAATGTTTGCAGCTATGCCCAGCTTTGGGATGCTTTACAGAGGCTTAGGGAAGCTGCTCACTCCCTCCCACTCCAGAATACTGCTTGGGAGAATGTCAGTTTCAGATCTTGGGGAAACAAAAAACCTACACAAACTGAACAAATTCATCCGCACTACAAAGGCTGGCTTCAAACTATAATCTCTACTGAGGGAGGTTTCTGTAAAACCCACCAGTGATCAGACTTCACCCTCCGGCTCCTTCTGAGACCCTTCTCCATTGCAAGGAATAATTTCTTTGGCTCAGCTGGGAAAAAAAGAGTAAGATGCTGGTTTGAGAGGGAGCATAGCTGATGCTGGGACGGTCGGTGCCGAGTCATCAGAAACATCAGTTTCTGACAGCCTTTTGTGCAGCTTCTTGCGCCAGGAGAGAGTGAATTTGTCCCATTATAAATACTGCATGGTAGGTTAGTTTAATACAGCGGCAGTAGTCCAGTTTTATGTGCTGCCTTTTAATAAATGACACTGCTCCAGTGGTTTTCTAACAGTTCATCAGGAGTTCATTAGCTTTCATCTTTGTCATTAGAACATGTAGCTTTATATATTTATTTGTTTACTGGAGGGCTTGCATAATCCATCCCCCATACTACCTCTGCTCCTGAAAAACTTTCAGACAATTTGCATAGTTAATTGACAAAATGTCGGCTTAGATAGTGTCTCATCCTTGAGCACTGCTTTGTTTAATATGCTTCCAATTCCTACAATTACTTCCCTTAGGCACAAAGCCGAGTAAATAGATTGGCCTTTCACCGTACCTTGAAGGTCAACTAATTCAGGGTTTGTCAAGCCACTGGGTGATATGGATTCTAAAGCCAAGGATCCTGCACCAGTACAGCTTTGGTTTCTGCCCCCAGACATTCTTTATGTCTCCATAAAAAGCCAACTCTCAAGAGCTAGGCATAGGGAGGTTAATCTTTATTACTAGTGACACTGGAAAAAGCTTATGACAGATGCACAGTGGGTCCCCTTTGGAAGACTGTGCATAACTGAGAGCATGGGAAGGATGTTTTGTGCAGAACTGCCAGGAGGCTTAGAAACTGTATTAGAAAAAGGCTGTTTTAGAAAAAGGCATAGCTCATTTAATGAACCTCTGTGCCTCAGGGTAAGGGAATGTACAGTATTTGAGCAGATAATCTATGTGACGTAACAAATTAACCTCTGAAAAGAACCTCAATAGTTATGCAAAGCTGTATCTTGCTTTCTTTTGAATAACTAAACCCCACATCCCGAATAAAAACAAGTTCTTGCTGTAAGATAGATGGCTCGTGCTCTGGTATTACACTCGGTAGCAAAAATAGCAATGGGAAGAATGAAAAATAATGTTTCCAGCTTAGTGAGACATCATTGTATAATGCAGGACGAATAAATGGGAATAATACCTCTTCAGCCATCGTGCTTCCAAAAGGAAAGTTTTTATAGAATAAATTCCTCTTTTAGTATAGATTTGTGCTATTAGTAGGGAGGGGATAGAACCATACAGTAGCTAGATTGAGTAGAATCGTAATTTGCAAGAGTCACTAAGTTGCAGGTTTGTGCTGTGATCTAAAGCACTCGCAGACATTTTTCACTGTCCAACTGGGGCTGGACTGATATCCTGAAGATTAGTTAAAGCTGTCTAATTCCCTAGTGCCTGCCTGAGCTGATGGTGGGCACTGATTCTTCCCTCAGCAGCTGCTCACAAGTTGCCTGAACAGGCCCCTTCCATACTTGTTGCTCCATTCTTCTTTGCTCCAAAAGGTGTCTTCAGCTTCACACACTGCATATCCCTCCATGGCAGAGAAAAACATAGGACCTTTCCCGCATTAAAGCCACTGTGATCATGCCATAACCTGTTCAACAAAAATGCAATACTCTTTGTCTTTGCTCTAAGTGAATTCCTACCTTCCAAAAAGCTTAAATAGTTTAAATGTCAAAATAGGGTGCCCAAAATTTCATTAAAAAAAGCAGGCCTCAGTTTTTCTAACACAAGTGAATGCAAAATGAATTGGAGCTGATTGATTACACAAGAATACTTGCAGGAAGAAGTTGCATTCTTGGTTTATCAACTGCATTAAGACTTGCTTACATCCTAGGTTAGGAATTTCATGGAGGCAGTTTTCTGAGCAGTAAGAGTTGTCTCACTACAACTTTTGACTCAGGCCAGTGAAGGCAAAATAGGCAAGAAAGGAAATCAATGATGATACCCGAGTAACATTTAGTGTAAGATACAAAACTGTTCTCACTCAGCCCCCTTCTGTATTATTTAGATTTTCCAAAGAGTAAAGTTTTATACTTAGTGACGAGTTCTCTTTCTGATGTAATCAAGTTTAAGGTATCCTTTAATTTCCATAGATATGGGAGTCTTTAGGAATTTCTTTTGGTTTGACATATCAAAAAAAGTTGACCTTGTAATGGGTTTGTTTGCTTTTGAAATTATTTCTGTGATAATTTCCTGATGAGGGCACAGAATAAAATGGACATTTTGTACCAAGTTAAACCAAATAATGTAAGAGAAGAAAATATAGTCAAGGTGACTGCACTCTGCATCCTTCTCAACACACTGAACAGGAGGTACTGTGCTTGGTTGCTGCAAAGTATGAGCCTCAGAGCCATGTACATTCTAGGGGATTGTACAGAGCACAGTCTTTTTACTGGGAATCAGAATTTCCCAAATGCAGCGTGCTTTAGATCTGTACTTTGGGGTATTATTTGATCCTCATTAATTCCAAAGTTGAGGAGTGGCATTAATAGCAGGAGGTCTAAAGCATACAACCAAAATATGGAAAGACTTAAAGTGGGGTCAGAAAGAGATGTAGGTTTCAGTAATCAACCACTTAGCTTCCACTTTTAGGCATATACTTTCAGACAAGATTACTCACTCTTTAGCTCGTGAGTAATCCTATAGAATGCAAGTCTTTGCAGGGCAAGTTATTAAAAGTCACACAGCAGTAGTAAATAACAGCTGTGAGGGAGCTGAGGAGTGGGAGAAGAGTTGGACTTTAACCTTGTCAATCCTTCAAGAATGATTGTTCCCTGTCCTGACCTTGAACTAATGTGATACTCTAAAGGGAGAAATTCCAAGTTTGTGGAGAAAAAGGAAACATTGCTCTGGCAGATTATTTTGTTAATAGCAGCTGTCTGAAACTGCTGGGATACTTGGAGTCTCCCAGTAAGTCCCAACAGAGAAGGCTTAAAGGGCAGAGGACAGGTGAGGTGTTTAGATGTGCATATCAAGCCATTTCTGATGTGGCTGTCTTCTGTGGGTATTTGCATATTTGCTCTCTTTGATCTCTAATTAGACCTGGAAACAGAACTCCAAATGCAAACATGCCTCTGGTGAAAGTCAGAGTCTGTATTTGGCCAGAAGAAAATGTTGCCTCTCAGTCTCACCTCAAGTATAAACATACACATGCAAGTGCAATTACAATGTAGAACAAATCTCATTGGAGGAAGAATTTCTTAATTTGTGCTGCAGCCTAAACAATCACCGAGCAAACACATTAAGGTCTTTTCAGCTTAGCTGGAATCAACTTAGAGGGCAAGTAATGAATCTAATTGTTACGCTAGTTTCCATGTCAGCAAAATAACAGATGTACAGTATAACAGAGGAAGGGAAACTTGGTTTTTGTTTGTTGAGCAGGTGCTACATTAACTATCACATGGAAGTTTTTCAAGTGCATTTGGAGCCAGTTGGAAGGGAGCCAAGAGCACAGCTTCCATTTCATCCTCTGGACATCCAGCTGTGCAGCTGCATAAGTCCCCAGAAGCAGCTGAGGCAGTGAAGACAGTAACACCTTGTCACTTCTTCTTCAACCATTTCTAACATCCAACTGTAAATACCAGATAGTAAAACACCCAGGAACTGCCCTCCCCCAGCTACGTATACCATGACCCGGCTGCCCAATATGTCTATCAGAGCATGCTAGGCAGACCAGGGGGGCAGCAAGTTACCCCCAGCCTCCAGCAATTACTGTGCTCAGCACATCAGGGGATGGAAATAAGCCTGCACATGTGCTAAAAGGACTTTTGGGAAGGATCAGTGGGGCTGTATACGCGACACAATGATAAGCTCTGTTGTAAAGAAATGATTTGACATGCCAGGCAACTGCAGTCCCGCTGGAAACCAGCGTCTGCTTAATAGCAGCGCATAGAAAACTTAGCCTGCAATTAGGCTGAAGCTGTCATCAACAGGCAGAGAGAGGCTTAGCACTGTTACAGGAGCTGAGGTGGCTATCAAGTACAGTCTGTCTTCTCTGCACAGTTCTTCCACGGCCAAAAGACTTGGGAACTCATGCTTATACTTTGCACAAACCTCTTCCCCTAAACAGTGCTGAAGCTGTGAACAAGGGGGGAGTCCCAAAGATGGGAAGGCACCATAATACAGACTCCCAGCGTTCAAATAAAAAATGACTGCAAAACAACCTGGAACCGGAGTTCCCAGAAATGTGAAAGGTTACAGGGTGTTTTCTAAGATACAGAGCAAGGGAAAGCTCATAGGTGCTCGTGCTTCACAAGCATGCTCCTTGCGGGAGTTAACTTCTTTGCAAGAACTGAAAAAGTGTTAGGTGAGTGGTTTTAAACAACTGCAAAACTCACTGAACTCAAACATCTGTTTTGATGTAATAGGCATTCAGAAACAGTGGAAGCAAGACAACCCGTGCAACACTGATAGTAAGGACAACACTGTACACAAATGATAAAGTACTGTGCAGTTGTGCAGAATGCTATATTCTAAGGGATGAAAGTCAATAAATTAAATTTATTGGCAAGTGTAAGGAATACCTATACATCTATACATTAAAGTTCTATATTGACATTGAAATATATACATCAGAGCTGTGCCAGTGACTGAGCAGGATGGGAGATGAGAGGTATATTTCAGATGTTACAACACAGTGTAATGCAGAAATAAAATTTTTAGACTGTATAACCAGCTGCTTATTGAAGTAACTAATTGGTGAAGCCATAAGAGAAGAAAATGCTCTTATTTTAGTTGTGAATGGTGTCCAGGCTCTGTTTAGCTCTGTACAACTGTATTCAGTATGCTTGTATTCAGCGTTCTTGCTAGAACAAAGAAGACAAAAACAACTTCCAACCTTGTAGCTGTAGTAGCTTACTTCAGAAAAAAAAAAGGAATAACTAAAAGTTAGGAGGGTTGTTGAATTAAAAGGAGCAGCTAAAAGGATAAAAATGCTCTACTGTTGCTATGGAGACGGTTTATAAAAATGAGATGTTCAGAGGAAATATATACCACAACCAGAGCATAATTAAAAGTGGGAGTACAAGGAACTATTAAAAACGTCATTACAGCTTTCAAAAATAGAAGTTTGTGAAAGAAACAGAAATCTGAGAAGAGTGAAAAAGCTGGTAAATGTATAATAAGGTGTCAAAAGAGATTCAGAGAAATATCATGCTAGTAACACTGTAGCTGTATTTTTTCCAAAACCACAAAGTGGGTAGCAAGTGAGTCTTCAGAGCTCAGAGGTGACTGAAGTAAAAGGGCACTCCAAGAAGCAGTATAATGAAAGGTAAATGATTGATTTGCATCAATATTTTCCATGGAGATTTTTGCAAGGTTTCTGACAGAGGAAAGTTTGAGAGAAAGTTTAAAATATCAACAGCTTTAGGGGAAAAAAAAGTAATTAATAAAAATCAAGGGTAACATTGTCTTAGCTGTCCTAAAACAATCTCAACTATGAATATCAAGAATATTAACTGTAGTGCATATCTTTTTCACCCAACTTGGTCCTCAAGCTTGAGAGGTTTTGTTAGAAGAGTTTTAGGAGTTTTGTTTCAAGACTCTACGGTAAGCTCTAGAGAAAAATAAAAGACAAATGAGACTGATTTCCATAGCAGGTAAATTGCTCAATTACAGTAATAATTGCATTTGTAGGTAATTAAATAATACAGTAAGAGCCATTAATCCAGCCTTCGTAAGAGGAAGTTACACAGGACAAAGGTATCTGACATGGCACCATGAACTGTTGTCAGGGCACAGCAGGGCTTGGGCCAGTGGAACCCAGCCATGGCAAGGCCTGGCAGGCAGGGCCTGCCCCACTGTCCCAGCCAGGAGCAGGTCAGCTGGGAGACAGGGGAAGCCTGGCCCCTGGCATCAGGCACTTCCCTGAGGATGGGGCCAGGATGAAGCCATGCCAGGCTTTGGGCCCATGGCTGGTCCCAGGTTGTCAGAGCCCATGGCTGGGCAGGGCTGTAGGGACCTGGAGACTGGCCCTGCTGTGATATTGCTGGGACAAGGGTTGACAGCCCCAGGGGCTGACATGGAGTCCTGTGCCATGGTGGGGGGAACACCAGGGAAGCCAGCAGGGACAGCCAGGGACAGAGGTGTTCTCCAGACCCAGGCAATTTTACTAAAGTTTTCCTGAAGTTTGTCCTTTGACAGATTTCGTCACCACAGCTATTTTAAAAAATAAAAAATAATAAAAAAAAAAAGGCCCAAACAACAGTTTTCATAAGATAAAGATAATGACTTGCTAAGAAGATAAAGTAAATAAAGTAGACATAATAAATGGTGAGGGTTTTCATAGCAGATGGTGTCTGCCAGGGACATGGATTGCACACAGGGACTGTGTTGGAAACTGTGTTCACGTATTTTCATGTTGTTCATAAACTACATGGAAATGGTGAAAGCAGATGTGGAAAAGCTCATTAATGGTAATGTTATCCATGGTATTCAAAAATAAAACTGTATATTTGGAACTGTAACTCACCACTGCACAGCTGTGACAGAAAACTGTACTACGTGATGGGGCAACAAATGAAATTCAGCATTCATAAATGCACAGTGACCAGCCATGAGAAAAGCACACTACCTGGACACAGTGCCCAGGTCCACGCTCGCTGTCACTGCTTGGGGATGAAATCCAAAAGTCCCCATTAAAAGCTTCCCATGGCATCGTGCTCGTCTTCATAGCAGGAGTCAGAACAGGAACCAGACCCTCTTAAACCTAGGGAAAGTACAAAAACTGTCAGTATGAAAACAAGATGCAGAGATGTCATGTTGGCTTCTATCTGAAGGAAAGTTACACAGGCCAAAAGTCTTCAACTTTGCAATGAAACGACTGATGGGAGAACTGTCAGAGCTTCATAAAAATATGAACAGTCTAGAGCAAATGAATCCAGAATGATTACTCACAACTTTTCATAAAACAAGAACTAGGAGAAACCCAATGGAATTGGGCAGTAGGTTTAAATAAGCAAATCCCCTTTATTTTTATGTATTAGAAGATTACATTATAAAGTCCATTGTCATGGGGTGTTTAAATGCCAATAGTCTAAGACAAACATTAGCTGGTATTAAACAAATTCATGGAAAAGAGGTTTACTAAACTTGAAAATACAATGCCATTTTCTGCTCAGGGAGCCCAAAACATGGATTGAAGGAAGACTGGAGAATTTAATGGGGTATGGTGTGCCATAAATTGTGTGTGTGTATATATATATGCATAAAATTATATACTGCTAGACTATTTCTCTGAGATTACATTAAAGGCAACTGTGAGGGTATGGGACTAGACGGATCTTTAGCATTATTTGCAATGATGTTAATATTATTTTTCTAAGTTGATACAGTGCTATAGACAGTGATACTACCTATTACATCTTCCTACTCCTTACTGCTGAACTGAGTTTCTTCCTTCCTCAGACCCTAACATATTTCATCTCACATAAAAAAAGTTCCACCCCTATGTTGGAGGCACTCCCAACATATTTTGTAGTTAAAATATTGCTGGTTTCACTTTGCACACTTGGAATTTAATAAGGGTGTGAAAGGGAAAAAACAATTGTCCTACTGTGAAATCACACATTCCTGAATCCAAGAAGCTAAGAGGTGTCAATTCATAGCTCCGGAGGCTGCAGCTTCAAAAACATTTCTTTTTTTAAAAAACAAATTCATTCTTGCTGGGGTCAGCTCTTTGACCAAGTTCATGGCCCAGCCACATGGTCATTAGTATCGCTGTAACTGTGTTTGCAGAAATGCATGGGCAGATCTAGAAGAAGGGGAATGCAGACCATCATTTAAGTAAAAATCTACACTTACATTGGTTGAAAAGCTTTGAGAGGGAAACAGGAAACTATAAGCAGAGTGACTGGTTATTTTTCTACACCAAGCAGTAGGGAACATTCACTTCTCTAATCATGTCATCATATAAAGATATTAAATAGGTAGACATAAAAGGCAAGTGGAAACAGCTGCTTTTGGAAAGGCAGAGTGTCATCTTCCTGCAAGATACAATGCTATGAGATAATTCACATCACATACATCTCTGAAGATATCCAGATGAACTCAAGACACATACTGGATCATTTGGTTAGACTTTACTGTCCCAGCTAGTCATAACCCATGCTTCTTCTAATGCACCTTAGTTGACACTTCACTTGATATTTTGCCACTCAAATTATTCTAACAAGCACCTTTTAATCCAGCGCTTAAGAGTTCGGACGAACAGCAATGAAAACTCTTAGCTAATGAAAAGACTAGTTTGTCCCACACAATGTTAATTAAGCATTCCTAAAAATCCAGTTCAGCTTTCATTATGCCACGCTGACATCTAATGCTTTGGGATATGCTGAGGAAAATTCTCTTATTTCAAAACCCCTGCTGAGACAAGGAGAGAAATTACCTTACTGACATCTACTCTTACAGTCTGCCAAGAAGGGCTATAAAAGAGTAAATATAATGAATAAAGATGCAACCATTAAACCTTTGATCTCATTTATGTACATCAATAAAATAACTGCAAAGCAAAGCAGGTGGGCAGCTGTACTTTCAGTTCTGAAACCGCTAAAATACAGTATTATTGACTCCCCTTGACACACCAATGTACCTATCCACCAGCCTGGCAATCTGCAACTGGGGCCTGTGTGTCAGATTGGACTTTGTTTGTCAGTTGGAGCTTTGGCTCTGATGGCATGATCATGCTGCATAACAGTGCCCGGCAAGGACCATTCTTCTAGAGCTGCGTGTAAGGAGAATAGACAAGCTTTCTACTGTGGCCAGAGGCAATATCCTTTCAACATCAGTGTATGAAAGTGCCTACATTCACACTCTAAGTGGAGTTATCAAAGCTGCAAAAAACTTCTGTCAACATCTTGGCTCGGTTTTGGGTTCTTCCTCACAGCCTCAAAGCAGCTTCACATCCTATTCTGTACCTTACCAATAAAGAATGTATGCTTATATTCCTCAGACTAAAGTAGCCAGTGGGGTTTACCTTGACATCTGTTTCTACACCAGTCAAAGACGCAATTTTCCCCTTTTCTCTTCACAGCACAGACCAGGGGTATGTCTTTTGATGCAAAAAACTGTTGGAAAACAGCCCCCTAGCTTTCAGCTTTGCAAATCAATTGCACAGAAAGTGGCACTCACTGAGCCTTGCTCCTGGTTCAGACCCTAAGACAGGATGTGTCTCAGATAAGAAGACTTAAGATGAACCCTTCAGTTTCCAAGACATGGCATTCCATGAGCTCTCACTATACAATAGAAAAGAGGGTGACTCACTGTTTTTCCCCAGCCCAATTTAGATACCATGATATCTAAACTTTGGGTAACCCAGCATGGGATTTGAGTGTGCCTCATTCTTGGCACATTGGTCCCTTGTAGTCAGAGAAGGAGATGCCAAAAGGACTGACTGAGAAGGACTAAAACCCCTTGCTTTGAAGGGGGTAAGTCTGCATGTGGTCACTGCAGATCATCCTTCTGAGCTAGAAGGCAGGCCTGCTCCTCAGGCATTGCAGTTCTATCTAACTTGCTTCAATATAAACACACTCCTGAGGAAAATTATGGTTTTATATATGCTGTAATCAGTGGCTGAAGCAAGTCCTAAAAACTTAGCCATATGCCTATTGCCATAATGGGACCCCCTTCCTCACTCATGTACTTCAGTATCTCCTCAACAAAGAAGATGAGCAATCAGCATTTAGACTCATTATAGTACAGGCTGTAGTACATTAAATTCATACCCACATTTCAGTCTGCAGTGCTGAAGACCTGCACACCCCAATCACCTGAGGAAACTGCAAACACAATGCAGAAGCTCACTGAAGATTTGGGCTGATGAAATCTGGTGGAAGCATTCACCCTCCTTTCAAAAGCATCAGGGGATAACATGATCAAAGAAAGAATGCTCCTTAAGCTGTTTATCTTTGCGAAGAATGACCTGATGACGTTTAATGGGATGATTAGGCATAGCTATGGTTTAACGCATATTTAAGAGATTATTTCCATGATTAACTGGTTGTCAGAAAGTATCTAATGACAATGGAAAAGGAATTTCATCACTGTGTTTGAAAAGATGACTTGCACTCATGGTCTTGATATGCAGCTCTTTCATCAGGTCATCTCTTTGTGGCATCTCAGAACCAGAGTTGTGGGTTACTTTAAAACTGGATTCTAAAAATTACATTGAAGGGGGTCTCTTCTCAGGCAGGCTAACAGAATCAGCAGCCAAAATATGTGAATCTAGATATCAGAGGTGCTATTGTTTCCCCCATCAATTTACATATGCCTTTTGAGACAGAAGGGAGAAGGGAAGGTTGAAGAGGGCAAAAATGTACTTCTGCTGAAGTTAAGTATGGATGCGTGGAGCCTTCAGATTTTAGGCCATGGGTCCAGTGCTTGAATCCAGACCACTGAAATTACGAGCTGATACAGTTTAGCTTATTAAAGGTCAGGAGATTCAAAGGACTGACTAACAGGATTTGAGTATTACACAAGAGCATGCCATGGTATACAACACATGATGAAGCCTTCAAACATATGTCCAGATAGGCTGAAATAAGTCACTGCTACAGCACAAGGGACAAGCTTTTCAGGAAAATGTAAATAAGTCTGATTAACTAGACACCATACTTCTAAAACTTTCCTCACCCCTTCCATCTGAAGTATTAAAGTATCTTTGATCAGGTGGAAGAACACTAAAAGGGTCGACTTCCGTCTCAGATCAAACTGGCAGACCTTGCCATTATTCAGTATTTGCTTAACATAAATGACCAGACTCAAAGTATAGGGGAAACCTTGCTGTGTATCTCTAATGGAGTCACTTTCTTCGGTTGCAGGAAATAGAGAACTTAAGAGGGGTGTCTTCATGGCTCTTTTAATAGTTCTCAAGTAATGCTTAGCTGGAGATGTTGAATTCTCTGACATATTGAAAGGAAAGCTGGGGAATTGTTCCCTCCCCAACAAAACACCTCCACTGTGTGTGTGTGTGCAGGTTTTCCCACCAGACAAGGAAAACTAACCCAGAATTTGGCTTATGTTTTCCTGTTTGCACAAGGGAACTCAAATAAATGAGCTCATAATGAACAGTCTGCCAGCAAGCACAGCAAACATATTATTTACACAGAACCACACACCAGAATACCTGCATAATCAAAAGTACACCTGCAGCTTTAATTACATGAACAACAAAGAGCAATAAAAGCACCATGTTCAACCTTTTTATTTTAAACCTCATGTTTCATTTCAGTCTTACAGAGTTTTTCAGATCCAGAAATTAAGGTTGGCTCGAGAGGTTGGGCTGATTCTAGGCTTTAGGCTGACTGAGAAAGCCAAAAAATAATGTATTTTCTCAGCTGATGAACTCCCATACTACAATATAAAAGTCTACAGATGTTTCTGACTTTTGACTTCTCTGTGACTTTTGGCTGACCCTTATTTTAGGTGTTTAGCATGAATATTTGTTGTGTCAAAAGTGATACCCACTGTTACTTTAAAAGGCAAAAATCTTGCTATGCAACAAAGCTAAAAGAATAGGGATGGGGTGACTTTCTCTCAGTACCTTTACAGAAATTCATTAAAAAAGAAAATAGTTTTGTCATTAAAACTGTATTTTCTCTTTGTTTTTAGTTTCCAGTTTCCAGACCCCTAATCCAGCCTTTGTGCCCTTTTGGTGTTTATATATAGCTTATAGGAGCTTATACAACCACTTCCCTAGAAAACAAATCTTCAATAGTAATTAAGCTCTAATAACATGGTACAGATACAGACAAATTAGCAGCTTTGACACTCAGAGGGAGGTATAGCACAGCTATTGCATTTATTCTTGTAGCACATTTGTGTTATCAGTCATGAAAGGTAAAGCATTTTCTGTCTCACTTGGTCTTCTTATGCAGCTAACATTCTTAGATAGGTTTGCTGAGGAAACATTTTTTTCCTGCGAATGTTTGCAAGATTTCCAAAAATAAATTCTAAATTGGAACCAAAAAGGAAAAGTGAACTTCAAAAACTAGTATTTTCAAAAAATATATAAAAAGCCACTTGTTAAAAACCAACTTACTACCTTTAATTGACTTCTAATCAAAAATCTTCGCAAACTGAGAAAATTAAAGCCATGGCTTTTGCTAATGTCAATTTGTTCTGCAATTTCATACCTTTGCAGGGAGAAAAATAGTTCGAGGAAAAACTTTACATTGATACCTAGAAAAATATGTCAATGTGTGGCTGCTTGGAAAGAGCTGAAGGCACAGATTACCTCATGTGTGCTTGCCATTAGTGGTCTCCAAACCAGCAACAGCCCAGAGCTTCAGTGAATACAGTCCACCAACCAGTACTCAATTCATTTTTTCACAGTGTCCTCACTGGCTGTAAATATTTGACAGTGGTTTGGAGCTGCAGCAATTGTGTGGATGGAGAGTATGATGAGGCTGGTGAGCCACATGCTGACCCACTCTCTGGGAACACACTTATACATTGAGCCATGCTACTGGAAGAAAGATAGGAACACACCAGAAGTTTTGCTTCCTTGTTAAATCCACATTTTCCTTGCCTACGATTTGGACTTGAGTTGCCCCTCAATCTTGTAGTGTTTCATTTTTCTCTACCCATAGTCAGATTTGCAAAATACAATATGAAGATGATTTGGAGTGATCATTGACAGTTTAAAAACTTGTACTAAGGATGATTTTGAAATCTTCTGAAATATAAATGAAAATATTTTTACTAGCTTTTCCCAAAACTCCTATAAATACTGATGTTTTCAGGCTGTGAGACTCACATAATAAAATCCTCTCCTTCGTTATTTTCTCTGCAAGGATGGTACTTGAAAGCCAAAGAACAAATGGTTGAAGGCGTATGTCTACCAGAACAAAAGCAGTTCGCTGTTTGATAAAATTTTCTTCATTACTCAGGTTTAATGAAAATCTGTGGTTGTAGGGGTGGAGAACTTATCTCTCTCTTTCTTTCCTTTCTTCCTTTCTTTCTTTCTTTCTTTCTTTCTTTCTTCCTTCCTTCCTTCCTTCCTTCCTTCCTTTTAATGAAAATCTGTGGTTGTAGGCTTCCTTCCTTCCTTCCTTCCTTCCTTCCCTTTCTTTCTTTCTTTCTTTCTTTCTTTCTTTCTTTCTTTCTTTCTTTCTTTCTTTCTTTCTTTCTTTCTTTCTTTCTTTCTTTTCTCCTTCTCTTGTCCCCTTCTTCTCTCCGTCTTTCCACTGCTCCTTCCCTCAACTCAATGGAACCAGCAAAATAGATTAATTTTGGAGATTTTCCTTCTTCCTCTTCTCTATTTTTGTGGAAACCCCTGCTCTGGAGTCAGTGCAGCCATCCTTGTGTTTGGCACAGGACACTGCTCAGTATCAGGGTGGGAAGAGTGGACTAGTATCTTGCACTCTTCTGCCGAGGTACATGCTGTCAGGGTCAGGCTTAGGTTTCATGTCAGTTCATGCAGGTACATGCTGTCAGGGTCAGGCTTAGGTTTCATGTCAGTTCATGCAGGCACAAGCTGGTGCCCCTAGGAGCTGTGGCACTGGGTGCCAGTTTATGCCTCCATAAGGCAGCTCTTGAAATGGACACACTGTTGGCCATGACTTTCCTATGGCTTCACCCTCCTGGACTACTAACTGGCCACAGAGGTTTTCAGGATCACTTTTATTGAGAAGGGATTGGGGGGCTGGGGGTAATTTTAATTACCAATCACTTTGTCAAGGTGGGAGAGTCAGTACTTGATATTGTCTGTGCTGGTCTTTTGGTTTACATGAGACTTTTGCTTTACATGACACTCAGTTTCAAAAGCTGTCAACAAAGAAAGAAAGTCTTCTGCCCTGCTAAAATTATCTGACACTTTTTTCTATGTTCTCTTCCTCAGACACAACCATGGTGTCCTTATTTGGGCAAAATTCCTTCTATTGTTGCCAGCAACTGCTAAGAGAGTTGCTTACCCTATGAATGGTAATTATTGCATGTCTAAGACTATTCTTTTTCAACAAGAGCTTCTCACAGACTTGTGGTGGCATTTTAAAATTGAATGGCTAAGCTGTTCACTCCCTGAGCTTCCCACCCCACCCCTGTGGAGGACATTGCTAGCCTCAGGACAGCATCATCATCTGAGCTGCTCACAACTCAGCTCCTGTTTTCAGCTGGTCATGTAAGATAAACCAACTCTGTTTTCAGTTTATCTTAGTATGTTGCACAAATCACACTGGCAATCCAAACTCCCTTACAGGAGATCCCTAACTCATGGGCAACACCATCCAGAAGACAGCAGAGCAGACAGCTACAGGCTGTCTCCAGACATCTGATTTTAATTTATTGCAGTGAGTTGGGCAGAGTTCTTAGTTCCATGTACTTGCACTGGGAGTAGGTCAGATTTCCAAAAACACTAAGTGGTTCAGGAGCATAACTACTATAAAAAATTAATCAGATTAGTGAGCCTAAGTCACTTTGGGACTAAGCTAAGAATTTCACTGATCACACTTTTAGTATCCTCCTCCATTTGCCTTCTAGCATAAGGAGGACATTCTGTTTTATTTATGCTTCATTTATTATGAAAAAATACCCAATATTTCATGTTGGCAAAGTAGTCAGTGCTTGTATCTACTGGGAAGCAGCATGATGAAATCACTGTTAGGACAACTTTTTCATATCTTCTAGAGAGAGAAGGGTGGATATCCCAAATAAGAAACACACATTTATTCAGACTCTTCCTCATGATGACAAACATCAGCTGACTTTCACACAGAGGCAAACTCAGCCCTCACATAACCTTAGCAAAATCAGTGTTAGAATTATCAGAACTGAATTCAGTTCTGTACATCCGAATGCAAACATACTTAAAGAATAAGTGCACACTAAATAACTGCAGACCTATACTTTTGGTCTGTGACAAATAAGGTTACTATATTTAAAAAAAAATAATAATTACAGCAAAGGAGCTGCATAAAAGCACATCCTGTATTTATTGAAAGTTCTGAAATCCATTATACTGTCAGCTAGGAAAACAGGGAAAGCAACTTACTTGAAGCGGTCACCTAATGAACTGATTTCTCCCACCTCAGAACAAAGAGCACTTAGACAACAAAAATGTCAAGACACAGACACCAACAAAGCCATAAGCAATAATTTTATTTTCCACTGATGTGCATTAGTTCTAAGCTCAAAATCTTGCTGTACTCCACGACAACACAGAACTCTTCTAAATACCCTAGCAGCTGCCTTTTAATCTTAGGGCAAAGTGGAGAGGAAAAGACACATTGTACATGGACCTTAGCATTAATGCTTGAACTCCTCCCTCTATCTTTCCACTCTTTGCCTTGTTTCAAGTGTGTGGTCCATGACACAAATTCACTTCATTGTTAGATCAAAGAAGACATTTTAGCTTACACCCCACAGGCATGTAGTTCACAGACAAATTATTCCCAGTTTCCACTTCTACACTTCAAATGTGTTAAGAATACAGCATGAAGGCTAAAAATAGTTCAGTGTGTATGCTGTATAAATACAAATAATGAGGGCTCCCTTCATTTAGTCCTCTCCAAATCTCAAGCTTTTAATAGCAGGGATAAATTATTCAGTCATCTCATGAAGTTTGTCAGCCTTGATGAGACTGAAGAGAAATTCATTCTGATTAAATGTCTTTAAGGGATCCTTGGTAAAGTGAATCCAGCAGAGTTCCACTCATTTCCTACTGAACCTATAGCTGACCTCTTTCTACCTTTTTGCAATGTGCAAAACAGGCAACCTTCAAAAAATACAGATCCCCTAAGTTAAAGCAAAGATTTGTCAAACAGCCTGATCTACAGAAGGGATTTTAGTGTCAGGTCCTCTAATGCTCTCACAGGGAGAAGGAGAATGTAGGGTGGAATTCCTCACCTTGCACAGCAAGCAGGACAGAGTTCCTCCTGTTCAAACACAAGTCTTTTAATTCAGTTGTCACTGTGACCTTTGGAGGAGACATCTGAAAGCTGAATTGATCTTAAAAGGGGATATAACCCTCATGATTCCCAAACTCTGCAGAATAACTTAAATATTTTGAGTCCCATTAATGTAATCTAGAGGAGGTTTTCAGTGTTCCTATTTGCACATAAGTGAGTCACCTTTGGCTCCCTTCACAGTCAATGGAGAGAATATAATATTTCTAGTTTTGTATTCGTCTCATGTTAACACAGAGGTGTGAATTAAATCATGTGGATCGTGACCTAGAAGTGACTTCTCCACGCAGCTATAAAAGCAACAAAGGGTGATGACTTAGGATGTAGACATCTACCTGTAAATGCCCAAACATTTTTTTCACGAAAAACCGAGACTGGGTTTCATTCTTTTTTAGAGGGCTAGCAGTAGACTTTCTATCTATGCTCTTTGTCACCAAAGTACAAGTACCAGTAATGAATGGAAAGATGCCAGCTCTTAGGTGAAACAGATCACCCCAGAGGGTAAGGGGATTTTGCAATTCCATTTCCAAGGCCTGTCCACAAAGGCTCTGTAGTGTTTGGTTTACATTACCTACCACCTTTTCTTATAGACAACTGACAATATAATAAACTATATCATCCCTAGAAAGGTGGTCACTTTAAGTCATTATCAGTCTTATTATCCCCTAAATCATAGGGATTTATGATGCACTGGTTTGTTGTGTCATTTTTCAGATCATTGCCAGGCAAGGATGCAGCCTGGAGGGCTGGGTAGACAGCTACTCAAAAACTTACACAGACAATGCAGGGTCACATTAGCAAAGTCATAACATTTCCTTCTTCTTTTGTATCTTCCATGTAATTTATTCAAGAAAATATTGACCACAAAACAGACAGGGTGTGCTCAGTCCCTTCTTGGCTTTGAGAGTTTTGCCTTATATCGTATATGATGTAGTTTGCACCCAACTCTCAGTGCAGACAAAGTACGATCCCTCAGAATTTCTTCTTCTGAACCAGTCTTAAAAACTGAGTTTGGACCACCAAAGTTAATAGGAATATTGCAGGAATAGGACTATAAAATCACTGCAAAGACAGTAAGCAAGCTCCTCCATTGTATGCCAGCTTATTTGTTGTGCCTCGCCAATCAGTCAAGAGGGATTTATGCATTGCTGATGAAGAGCAGCCTTAGCTAGTAAATCAGGCATAATATGAATAAGCATCTGTTTATAGCTAGAAAGAAAAGCCAAAATGTTTCCTAATAACAACCCCTTTAAAAACATTCTTATTTCATTTTAAACCAGACAGAGCCATAAATCTCTTCTTTATACCTAAAACTCTGCTTCTGGACGATAGCTGTCCTATTGGCTTCCATTAGCTGGTATAACTTAAGCACTACAGTTACATGATTTCTTGAATATTTAGTAAAATATTGCTTTAGACTTGTAGGACCACAAAGAAAGCAAGCTCTCAAGCCTTGCCTGCAGCAAGATAGATGAAATGACAGAGAGTTACTCCCACGCCTTCACTTCTGCTTGTGCCTACCTTCCACAAAATCATTTTGTAAAAGAAAAAAGACCACACACAAGTTCATTTAGAGTAATATCTGCAAGTCCTTCCCCTGAATGCAGCAACGTAATACTTTTCACATAGTTGTGCTAGTGTGGTGCACCTTCATCCACACGTTATGGGTGAGAAAGCAAGGCATGGTGAGGTGAAGATAAATGATTGGCACAAGGTCAAATGGGAAATGTGCGATAAACCCAGGAGCTGATCTCTTGATTCCTGAGTCCCAGGCTAGCACCTGTGTTCATATCTAGCTCTGGCTTCCCGCAGTGCTGCCAGTGCAATATTGGTTCTGATCCTTTAATCCCCAGTGGGTGAAAAGCAATACATGCCATTATTTTTAAAATTCAAGACCAGAAGAGGAAACCCTGTGCAGAAGGTAAATATTTCAAAGGTCTTATCACCACACCTCTCCACCACTGAAGAAATGAGGAGGCTGGGACTCAGCATGACCTGTACTTCTGACAATGAAGGTAAAAAAACACCACAAGAAGGACAGTAATTCGGAGTCCAGTGATATGTATTCCCGATGCACATCTATTTTGCTGGTGTCACCCAGCTCACTGGCAAATATAAACAGTGATCATCTGTTAACAGTTAGCTCCGTCTAGACATAGTGTGCTCTTCATTAGCTAATTGTTCACACCTCTCCCCATAGGCTGCAAGATGGCAAGAGAAAGAGAGGCAGAATGTGCATCCGTGCAGCACAATGGACTCAGTAAATGAATGGCAGGCTTTTTACACTGCACCATTAACCTGCCATAACTGAGCAGTTGTGCAGCCTCCATAAGGACCTCAGAAATTCACCACTTCAAAGACTTAGACAAGTGCTTGGACACCTTAGGAGTCCTTCCTGGTGAGAACTGGTCTGATTTGGAGGGCCCAGGGGTGAAAAGAGGAACAAAATTGTGAAGACACTGTAGGACTCAAGAGCTCAAGATAAGTATGATATGAAAGTGTCTCCATAGTTTTGTAATTATCAAAATGCTGGATGTATATCATAATCCAATATTATTGTGGTTTTTCCTAGGCATTAAAGAGATATTGTATAAATTAACTCCTCTGAAGCATTACAGATTCAGGAACACAATCCGCAGAATTTTTCCTCTTTATACAAGAATTTAGTTGTATTGAATGGATTATGACTGGAGTTATTCAGAAATGTCTCAGTGGAACAATTTGTTTTGTTAGAACAAAAGCATTTCATGGGAACATACCTGAGTGAAACAAGGTATTTGAATTTAAATCTCTTAGAGCCTAAAAGGTAATTCTTACCCTGGAGAAGGGTTTTCTTATGGTTACCTAGTAATTATAAAAACTTCTGTTTATATAATAAACAAAAGCACACTGTTTGTGTAATTAAGTGTGGGGAGAGATCATTAGGCATCAGCTTCTACTGGGTATAAATGGTGAGTGTGGAGGGGACATTCCCTGTTGCTCATCTCACTGCTGGCTGTGCCAGCTTCTTGTCCTTCTTACAAGAGCGGTGAGTGCAATATATACCAGCTGCTCAGCCACCCTCATTTGCAGCCACATATTCCAGCAAAAAACCCCATGAATTTCCATTTGCATTAAGCACCATGGGAGTTAACACCAAATCATGGAGTGAGACAACCCCCACGCTGCTGCCTCTGCTACGCAGGTCTGGTAGCAGCATGGAGTGGGCAGCTGAAGGCAGTTGTTTGTCATTAAAAACACAGAATGGCCATAGGGGCTGAGGTATGAAAGGGCAACAGAAAGCAACTTGAACGTGTATTTCATATGTTCTGTCTGCATTTCTGCTAGAGTTGTTTGCTGTCTGATATGAATGTTTTTCCATCTCATCATTTCAGATGAGAGAATTTTCTGTCTCCACGTTCTAATTGTGTTAGGTCAGCATTAGTGCCACTGAAACCTGAAGCAGGCCTCAAATGTATTAAGCATTCCCCTTAAAAAATAAGGAAAAGGCTCAATAATACTGCGTGAGTTTTTAACGTTAATAGGGAAGTAGGAGATTTCACTGGTTGTATCGTTATGATAGGTACAGGCCGCTTTGAAAGGAAAATAGCAGCAACTATGACTGGAAAAATACATTACAGAAATAGAGTAAGACTCTTCACCCACCCATGAAAAACCACAGAAAATTAGGACCAGAAACCATTTGGCTGCCTCACACAGCCACTGTCACAGTAACTGGCTGATGCCTGGCATTTCTACACCACTTTGACTGATTAGCCAGTGCAACCTATAGCACACCTCACACCATATTTTTCATCATAAATGCCTCAGAAATGTTTGTTTCAATAGTCAGGCTTTTCATGAGACTGTCATTTTTCAGTGCACAGATCTGAAAGTCACTTCATAACTCTGTACAAATGCTCATGTCTTCATTGTTTCTGTGCTCAATGTGTGTGTTTTGCCCCAAAAACGTAGCAAATACATGTTTATTTATAAAAATAAAACACTGCATGAGTTTTAGGCCTTGCCTAAAATAAGCTGTGCATGCCAGAACTATCTTGCCCCTAGCCACGTGCTTTGCCATCTAGCTTGCTGCTTTGCCCATCTATGGCTGTTGCACCTTCTGCTTGTTGAGCTTAACATACCATATTTGTGTACACATGTGTGTACACAACATACTTTATTTGCATCATATACACACGATATGCATTGTGTGCACAAGTGGTTTAGATTGATACAGGAAAACATGCGTTGGTCCTCATCAGGAAAACTTCACACAGCAATGTTACTTATCTACTTTAACATACCTGCTATTAAGCCAAGTGATCCATTGTATGGTAACCAAAAAAATTAAATTGTATATTATTTTTGGTTCTTTGATGTGAGTGGTGAATTCTACTGGCTTAAATATTTTAAAGGTTATGCTCATTTTACAATAATTTCCATTTTATTTGATCTTTCCTTTAGGGTTTTCCTCCTAAAAAAAAAAATAAAAATAAAAATGGAAATAGAAAAAAATGAGCAAAAGCAATTATTTTAAAAAGTGCAAAGCAATGAGACATAATTCATACATCAGCATTTTAAAAAAGGAAAACTTTATCCCATTTAAGCAGAACTATGCATGTTCTGTATTTGATACAATGGGAAACTGCTTTTGGCATTCACACAGGGGTATATGAGCAAGCAGGTATTTTATTATAGAGAAGGTAGCTCCATTACATGTAATTCTTAGGGAGTCAACCTTAAATCTTTTTATAGCTTCTGCTTTGCTCCAACCAAGCTGTGCACAAAGGAAATTCTTCCTATGAAACTTTATTGAAGAGAATGGTCGTGGTTCCACACAGTATATAGTTTACTACTGGCCTAAAATACCCGGTAATAGAAAGAATTATTAAAATAGCTAGATTTAATAGAACACGCCTGGTATACTGTTCCAACCTGCAGAGTTCAAACTGACTTCAAGAAACCCCGTCATCAAGAAAAATGGGACTATCCAAAGAAGTCACAAGGTTGGGGAGTTTCTTCCTTGCTGCTATAATGATTCCTCACTGGCTATTGGGGTAAGGAGGGTAATCTTTGCTTAAATACCACTCTTCTTCCAGAGCAGAGTGTTTCAAATACAGACCCTCACTATATGAGCAATCTCTTGAACGTGCCAGGAACGTCACCCAGCCGGGACCTTGTCCTTCATTATTTGACTACTTCTAAATAATCACCTGAAATTTGAAGCCAACTACTGAAATGTCTAATCACAACTCAATATGCTCCTGTTCTGATTTGGCTTGGCTTTGATAAAGAACAGCCTCTATCCTTCATTATACTAATTCTCAATTTCAGAGGAGAAGCCAAATGCTAGGATAAACACAATTTATGTTTTATTCATGCAAATCCCCATTTTGACAGCTGGGTAACTAGGTGTATTTCATTTTCAATAAATTCAACAAACATAAGCACAAAACTAATATGGTTTGTAGGGCTGGCCTAAAACTGACTAATTCAAGTGCTTGAAGTGAAACAACAAATGGAACTTTAGATTTGTGGCTGGCAGCCCGTAGCTTACACTGAAATCAAACCTGATCCTTGATCTTATAAGGAAATATTCCCCATAAGTGAATGCATGGTCCCTGGAGGTTCCAAGAGTTACACATCATCCTCTTGAGATGCAGTGAACACCCTTCTCCCATACTTTCCATATCTTGTACTTTTAAAGCTGAGAAGACAAGTTCATGCAAGGGAGATTGAAGACCCAAACCTCCTGTCCAGTAATTTAAAGATTCAATAAGAATCACCCATTATTGGACAAGTGCATGTTTTGCACTGGCAAGTTCTACCTTTTTTTAATCCATAAACTTCTGTGTAAAATGCCTTAGACTTCTTTGAGTACTTCTCTTCATAGGTTAAATTATTCCTAATATATTTACCATTCTATGGCAAATTAATACTACAAATCCTTTATAATTAGGATTTGGTTTTAAGCCTAATTGCAAAAGAATGTATTTACTTTATCTTGAGAGATTACACTATGCAGCTCATGTTTTGCCAGTAATAATAGAGGAACTTACCCTCTCTTCTGACAATTGATCAAACAACATCCTACAGTTTATTTATACACTGGGGGGTTTTAGCATATTTAATGACTGCACTGTAGAACCTGGTTCAGTTAAATCACTGTAAATCATTCAAATATGCCTAAATACTTAATTAAAACACAAGTCGTCTGTCCGGCTTATCATATGTTCATAAACTGTCATAAAATTAAATCATCTTACAAACAGTATATGGACTAGTCTTAAATAGAAGACAAAAATATATCTTAAACCCTCTTCCTATAAAGGTATCAATTTTATCTGGACTGAAGCTCAGCTTCCCATTCTGTGAACACAATTTGTATATTACAAACTCCGCCGTCAGCAAATCATGTACTCAGTTTGCTAAATGCTTGCGATCATCACATTTGGGAATGTGCTTTTCTGTTTATCAATGGTCTTTAAGAAATAATCCCAGGTCTCAGCACCTTCCCATTGAAGCTATTGACAAATTACTTTTTCAGTAAGGTGTTCACGTTCTTGTTTTTGCTGCTGTATATGCAGTTTCTAGAACTGCTGGATTATAAATTGTATGGTATGGAAAATTATATTTAAGTTCAATAAATTAGTTTCATATTACTCTAAGCTGCCTTTATGCATTGTCATCTTTATTACATTCACAACTTTTTATAGCACCACACTAACCATTTTGCTATGTAAGAGCAAGCCCTGGGAAATGCTTGACTCGGGAATAAAACAGAGCTTGTACTAGGACTCAAAGTACATATGGCACACAATCTTGACACCCCAAAAGCTTGTTATGCTAAGAAATTACAAGGTTCTTTCCAGTAGTCCTTGTTAACAAGACTTTTCTTTACATTGACAGGCAATTTTAAGCAGCAAACATATTTGTGGGAGCTTGTCTGTTAAAGGATGGGAAAAAAGGGTTACGTTTGACAAATTCCTCATTTCAAATCATGCACATAATTGGCTCCATGGGATGCTTATTCTAGAGAGAATTTTCACATCTTGAAATAGAGAATTGATAGACTTAAACTGTGAGGTAAAACAGTAAGAAGGGATGAGAAAGCAAGCCCCACAGAAAATTGGAGAAATCTTAGGTTTTCATGTTTTGCAGTAAGCACTATTGAAATTGCAAACTGAAGAAAACATTCAGCGATCTGTTTTTTCTCATCACTTCTGTAACACATGATGCTGCCTTAGGCAAAAATCTTCCTAGAGCTGCCATACCATAAACCTTTCCAGCTTACTGCTGTCTCACTGAGGTGACTTGTAAAAGAGGCAAATCAAACTGGCTGAGCAATTATTAAACAAATCTATGATTTCAGAAGAAATGTGCTGGGACATATACACTGACTGCTTTGTGCTGCTGGAATAATGCAAAGCAGTCAAATGAGCAGCTGAGAGTAGCAGAATTTGAGCCTTTAATCTGAATTAAAGACCAATTCATTGACAGTTTAATCCATGTTATCTATTTTAGCTAAGGTTCGCTTGGATTAAGAATGTACTGTTCTGGGATTCAGAACTCTATTCCCCCTGGAGAAAGTCTGACTTTTGCTGAGTTTCTAGAAGAGGATATACCATCACTCCAGCGACTTCTGTGGCAACATTATACCAGGCTCTGTGCATACACAGTGGAGTTTGGGTGGAAACCGTCTTCCTCACAGATACAAAACTTTCCTTCTTTGTTCACTACTGATAGGAAGAAGAGAAGGGGGGGAACTTGCAGGAAGGGGACGGTAAAATCTGCTCTTCCCAACCGAGCCTAGATAATCCTTCTTTAAGTAAAGAGTAAGCAAAGAACTCAGATTCCTGTGTTTAGAAAGAGGTACGGGGAGAACAAAGTGCCTCAATGTACCCCCAGGTACTGCAGAGAGGAAACCATTTGCTAGAAAGGACTTGCACCCTTCCCCCTGAAGCCACCTCCCCCTCTCAAGAAGAGGTGAGCAGAGGTCCCCTGAGGGTTGCTGGACTGATGTGTAATAGCATTAGCATTTATACTTCCTATTTTTTTCTTCAAAAGTAAAGCAGGACAATAGTGCATATGGATTGTTCAGGAAACTAGTATCGACATGCATTGACAGAGGGCATCCTTATTTCACTAGATGTGCCCATATTAAAACCAAGCCACTTTAGTTGCACTAGGACTGTGAACATGTATGAGTTCAAAAACATTGCATTGTCTTCTTTTTTTTCCCTAATGCACAAACAGGAAATGTTCCTTTTTTGTCATTATGATAAGTCATTTTACCTAAAGAAAGTGCATGAAAAACCCCTGTGATCATAACCCTGTCCAATTAGTAATACTACCTCCCTAAACCCTGATTAGGTTCTGGGGATCACTGGTCAGATGAGCTCAACTGATCAGCATGAGTCATTGACGTGTTTACCTCTTTTATAAGAATACTTTACCATGTCTTCTTTTCAGATTGATCAGATATCATTAATAGTCAGTGTATAGCTCAGCCACTATTCCCTGCACTGTTCAATGTACATGTTTAAACTACAACCATATCCTGAGGTTCCACAAGTTCTGAGTACTCTGGGAAGGGAAATTGAGGTAAGGTCCAGAGAATGCCAAGATAAAGCTGGGATGCAGAATCATCCCCTCAGACCCACACATGGATTTCTTATCTAGCTGCTGGTTGTATTTTCTAACTCTAAAAACCACAGGGGCTCACACACAGTCCTTCACACTCAAAGATGTAAGAGATGTGATGGTGATAATTCAAGTTTAGATAAATAAAGCATTACGCTCACCCAGTCTGGGTCGTGTCCCAGGACTCCCAGATGAACTTTATGAACTGGATGGATCCAACACTTCAGGCAGCCCATGGTAAACAAGTTTGGCCCTTTTGACTAGATTACCATCCAAGAAAACTGCCAAGTAATTACTGCAGAATTCTTGTTTTACCCGCCCTTTGTTCATTCTTGCCATGACTTTTCCGATTACAAAGTGGGCTCTTTAAGAGAATGGCATGCTCTTATGCCCAAATTATTTCCAACTTGCAAGAGACTTGAGACATACCTGAGATAAAACCAAAGACTAGTACAAGGTACCCTCCTAATACAGGTAAAGCCCCCCAAAAATACCTATCTTACCTAAGACACATCTGCAAAGGCAGATACTGAATCATGGCAATAATTTGCCACTACTGTAACTTAACAAAATGAGTAAATTAAGCCTGATGAACGTCAGCATCTTGAGGATTAATATAAATGTTCACATCAATCAGCGGTATTTATTTTCTCCTTCCACAAAGAAAAAAGATGAAAGAAAGGGAGTGAATTTACTGAAAAGCCTAGATTTAAAATTAAGGAAAGCTGAAGGATTGTTCTTTAAAGTAACACACTAATACTTAAAGAACATTCCACTCTTTGTACGTAGAGGAATTTCAAAGCAAAACAAAATAAATCTTTTTTTTTATCATATTCAGAAGTATGAAATGTAGTATCTGACCACATTCACAAGAGTTATACTCTTTTGTATGTTTCCATTATTTTGCATTATTCCTCTAAGAATCAAATTTAGCAGCACTGATGGTTTAAATTCAGCATAAAAATAAAATTCAGCAAATGTCATGGCAGTGTACCAAACATTTAATGTCAGGTTCCCTTATGTTCAGCGCTTTGCTAAAGATTCCCATCCATCAATTAGACCATTTTGGAATATTTTACTTTGTAATTAAAAAATAAATCTCTTGTGCTTGGTATTGTTTTGTGTGAAGAATTGCTCCTTCATATATCAACCTCAATATGTGAACTTGTATATATACGTGTGTGTGCATTTTTTCATGTTTCTGGTATTACTGTCGTAATTAAACAGTTTCTTTCTATGAAGACTTTGCACTTAATACATAGTTCTGCAAGTGGACGCATGCAGAGGGCCAATCTATTTCCCAGCAAGCTTACAAAAGTCTCTAGAGTCAGCCTGCAAAGGTTCTAATCACAGGACTGAAACCTTAAATAAGTGTGAGGAGGCCACACCAATTAAGACAGGAAACAGAGTGTTTAACTTTACCCAGGGGCTCAGGAGGAAAAGTGGGATGACTTGAAAAACAGAAGGAATAGGAATGCAGTGACAGAGTGAGCCAAGGAGGATGTTGCTGCCATTACAGGCTATGAGAAAACAGCAAGAACGAATACACACAAGCCTCATGATAATCTTTAATTCTGAGCTCACTGTAGAGGCTTTGCTGACCCCGAAACCTCTCACCAGCACATCGGGAATCAGCCGACGTTATGCAAGGGGCTCTCAGAACAGACGTACTGAACGAAATCAGTATGGCTGCAATCTTGACCTGTATTCACAAAGTCTATCAAAACCTCACTTCACACAGACAGGTAAGTGCAGCTGTACAGCTGCAAATATCTATTAGATGTATTGCACATTTATCTTCAGCTTGGTATAACTGAATGCACGGTATGTATACACTGACAGTTGGCATCCAGGACAAACAATTACACACTGCTTTCATTAGACTAGCCCAGCATTAAAGCTGGCATTAGTTATATTCATTAAAATATTAACTCTTAAACATCACACTTTTAACTGTCATATTCTTCAGAGTCCGATTGCTGTTGTGACAATTTCATTTGTGTAGGGATTAATTCATGGTTAAGCAGCAGCAAAAAACTTTTAACCATTTGGGTCAAGAAAACACAGGACATGATAATTTGTTTAAATTTCTATTTGTTTATCTTAAGCCTTTAAGACAAAAATTTTCCATAAAGTCTGATTGCTTCATCAAAACACCATGATTTTGAGCTATCTGCCATTCTACACATTCTTGAAATTGCAGAATAATGAATGGTATCACCACAGACTAAGGCAAGCATAATCTGTAAAATGTTTTGGGGTTTTTTTTGGCCAAATATATTTATGACTCGTTAATGTTTACTGCCATACACTGTATACTTCAAAGCACAGAGCTGGTCCTGGAAAGTTTTACAGCATGAGGTGTGAAATCTGAAATAACACAAGGACAAAACAGCTCAGCCTAAAGTTGTCTGAACTCACACAACTCACTGACCATAAACACAAAGGATTGTCCATATGAAATTAAATAACAGCAATGAAGATTGTCATGTCTTATTGCTTTTGTGTAAACTATTTTTCAGTGAATGGGATCTTTAATAATTTAGTATGCAGACAGCTCTTTTTCTGCCTTTTAGTTCCATCCTGCCTTACTTGGGGTGCTCTGGTCTGTGTGTAAACAAACGGGCTTTTTTTTTTTAAATCATAAGGCAAGAGCAGATTAAGCAGGGGGGTAGGAAGCTGACATTAACACAGCTCACTGCTGTGCAGCTCTGTGTAAGAAAGTCTCTGGTTCTGATCAGTTTTTCCCGTGTACATCAGAACTGTAAGTCATTGCATCAGTGGAGTATGGATGACACGAAATCATATCATTGCTGGATCAGGGCCACTGCACTCCATAATTTGTAGATTCACATTTCCAGCAGGTATAATTCCAGACTGCTAAAGCCATTTGTATATAGTGACAGATTCTGCTTACAAACTCATTTTTCATGCCCTCTTTTCTTTAAAACTATATCACAGTTTCACTGGACTTCTTAAGTGCTTGAGCTATAACATTTAGGTAAGGATTTATCTTACTCAGCTTCAGCATTTTTCACTAATAACATTAATGCCTGGCAATCTCTTCCAGCCAGTGCAATGAAAACTGTCTGGATGTACAGCATACAAAGTATTCTTGTACAGAAACATCCTCCCAGTGCTCATCAGGCCAAAAGCTATTTCCTTTCTGTTTACTCACACTCCACAGAAATGAATGAACACTGCAATGAAAGGAAAGACTTCATCTTAAAGGACAGTCTGTCATTAAATTTTATTTTTCTCTCTTGGTCCTCCATCCTGGTTTGAAATCATAATTCCCTAATCATACATAATTTCAGAAATATCCACATGTATATTCTAACTATAAAGTAAAACTATTGTCTAAAGTGCTTCGGTAGGGTTGTAATATGTGTGAGCTGAAAACTAAATCATGCACATATAGCATGTGCCATTCATACTGTTAATAAATATGTGTAAATGTATACTCTGCATTCATAATGTCTGAGACTGAAAATGCAAAACAATTGGGCCAAATCAATTTGTTTTAAGAAAAGGCTCCAGGTTCTGTATCAATTTCCTGTTCTGATCCATGTGGAGCATGTTGTATCTTCCAACATAAAAACTTACTGTAATATTCTGCTTCTGTCATGCTTCTCTCTTTTTAAGGCTGGTTGTTGAAATACAAACAGCATCCTTATTCCTTGTGCATCTGAAAGGTATATGAAGAAGAGATACCTATATTCCTCAGTTTCTATAGCTAAAGTCAAATGCTTAAGGCTATTTAACACAATTAGAGCCAGATGCTCTCATTCACATACAAAATTCCTTTGATATCCATGAAGAGGAAAAAAGAACCTTGTTTTCTTTTTATAAGGAATTTCAAAAGATCTGCTCTCTAAGGCTGACTTCTAACTTTGTAAGGGGTCTTACAAAGAAAAATACATTTTCCTTCAGAGTGTCTGTTAACATTTAGCACTTGTCTCCTTGTTTTTGGAAACAATGTAGAGCAAAAATTAGGAAGGACAAATAAACAGGATTTTTCAACTTCGTTATGCAGCCACAGGGCATACACTAACATGACAATATTTTTTGACACTGTCATGTACAGTACAGTTTCAGGTAGACAAGGCCACTGATGTAGGACACTGCTGTTCAAGTTGTTATAATGAGAATTTTGTCTTACTTAATAAGAGATCTCCTCCCATTAAAATTACTGAGATAAAATGGAAGTGGAAGACACATTGGTTTTGAGCATTGCTTTTCCTTCCATAAATCCAGAATAATATGAACTCTGGAATCACATCAGTGCAGCTTTATGTAAAAGAAGACCCAAGTCTAATATGATTGCTGGGAAATAAGGGAGTAATAACTAACAGGAAAGAAAAACAGATACAGGGTTATAAAGCAGCAGCTTCAGGTAAGCAAGGGGACAAACTCTGGAAAATCTATAAATTTCAGGTAATTATCATCTGCCCAGCAGTTTACTTTGTTCCAGCATCCAAGGCTACTTCTTCCAGACAACAAAAACAGATTATGTGCCCATATGTCTCAGCCATTTCGATGAAAGTTTAGCCTGCATTTCATGGATAATAAAGGCATGGTTATCTAAACTGTGAGTTTGGTGGTGGTCTTTGGTATGGGGCTCCCGGCTGCTGGTTCCTCAGTGCAGAAACAGGATCCAGCACAGGGCCCAAGCAAACAGCTTGAGTAAAAAATGCCCAAAGCTGACACAAGGAGATAAAGCAAGCTTATCTGCTGCAGTCCTGTAAAAAAGAGATGCAAAGACCTCTGTGATGCGCTTGGAGATGGACTTAAGCTGCTGCAGCTCACAACCTGCCCATATTTAAAGCATGATTTATGTAACTCCACAAATTATTTCTCTATAGGTACTAGCGAGAGTCACTTGTCATATTCAGTACTGAAGCAGCAATCACACTATATAGCAAATGCTATAAAACTACTTTAAATTCACAATGTGTATATAATTAGGAGCATTAGTTATGCGTAATTAGGTTTACGCTGGTCTTGGATGGGTTATGAAAGATGTCTAATGTAATTATCTGCAAATATTAATTGGAACTATTGCTCATCCATACTGGAAACTAAAACAATATTTATTTACTAAACCAAGAAGCTCTTGGTATGTCAGTGTAATTATTCATTTTAACCTGTAGCTCGAAGATTGAAGAACTTTGTGGGGAAAAAAGACATATCTAAAATCCCACAGGGTGTTCTGAAATAACCATCTTATTAAACATTTGCAATGAAGTAAGCAATAGCAAACTCCTTAAAATGGTAAAACATCAGGCAAATATCTTTGTCTATCAGCTCAAAACATACCACTGTAGAAGAATTACAACTTCGTCTTCAATGAGATTTTATAACTACACTTGATTCAATGATATAATTGCTTATATGAGTTGGAATTTACCAAGTTACAAAAAACTTTTAATGATTCAAAACATTTAAGAGGGTCAGAAGCAAAAAGTACTTGAGAAAAAAACATTTCTGAATTTTTACATAAATATCACTTAAAAGTGGGATGCATTATTATCCTGTTTTGAGCTTCCTAGTTAATTTTCATTTTAGAATTTCATTCTGAATTTCCCTCTTTTATTTCTAGCTCTTCTGTGGGAAATGTCAAGTGAGCCCTGCCCCGTGACAGTCCTGATCATGTCCTGCCCTGGATGCAGTTCCACTGCATGAGGTCCCATTGCTTCAGACTGCTTTACTGAAGTCACAATGTGACCTGCTGTGGGATCACTGTTTATTCGACTCCAGACTTCAAATAGATGCCTTCATTCTTTGACAGGAGGAAAAAGCATAGCACACTGGACACAAGTTCCCAGCAAACCAGACATATGCCAGCATTAGGTGCACTGTCATTTCTGGGTATAGTCATTACCTCAGAGAAATATCTCTCCCCGCTCCTCTTGCAAGATTTGTAAATACTTCAGTGAAACAGTAGTTTCAAAAAGGAATTGTTCTATGTTATTGCTGGGAGAAGAGGCACAAAATCCTGCACTTTCTCTTCTGCAGCCACCCACCATGTCAACAGGAGGAACAAATGATTCAATGAAATTGCCTGAAAGCTGCAGTTTCCCATGAAACAGTTTAAGGTCGGTTCATTTCTAATATTTTTTTCTGTAAAAAAAAATAAGAGAAATGACTGCAGTTTCCTCAGTAGAGAAACAAAAATTACCATTTCCACTTCCTTTTTTTTTCAATAAGGAAATAAGAAAGCTCATTTCTTTTGTACTCAGCCGAGAAATGGCTGGGGAATTCCATTAATTAATCACCCAGCACCTACAGAGAGAGGAAGGAACGTCTCACAAGAAACTGGACTCAACTCAGCCCACTTTGCAAAGTGGAGAGAATACTTGCTTGCAAAATCCAGGAGGTGACATTTGCTTGTCTCCAAGTAATACTTCTCAGGAAAGAGTAACTTACCATGTAAGGCAATTGCTCATCACAGCTCCCAGAAAGATAAAAGATTGCCCCTTACTTTCGCACACCTTCAGATACTACTGCCACCTTGAGAAGGCTCAGTAGGCCAGTTGTGTTTGATACCAAAGTGCAGAAAGTGGTCTCAGACAGGGAAATCCATTTTCACAGAGATACCTGTATTAGGACTGAGTTAAACTTCAGAGCCACAACCATCTCCAGCATTTCTTTCACTCAGTGTCCTGACTGTTGCAAATCCTCTTTACAAGCCACAAACTCTCCCACACTGAAAGCACAGGGAATTTAACAATGTAAACCCCATTTTTGGAGACAGGCATCCAACTTTTAGCCATCATCACTTTGTGGAAGACCCCATTCTGGATCTGGCTCGTTACACCAATCTATACACATCTATAAAAAGCATTTCATAAAATTTCTCCATCAGAGCAAGCAGTAGCTTACTCTTTCCCTTTAAAATATAGGTAACAGAACTTTTTAATATTTCAAGAATGACAACAACAAACTTAACTTGTGTGAAAGAAATGGAATAACATTCTTGATATAACCCTCTGAGCCACCCAAGGCACTCACTATCTCTAATTGGCAGTCAGGATGAGTGCTTCATGTGGAAGTTTATTTTGCACTTGAACATGTGTTATTTCATCAACAATCTCTTCTATACTCCTTTTTTCTCATTTTGCCCAAATGTCAGTAGTTACATACAGTGGAGGCAGAGAAGAATCCTTTATCCTGAAACAACATTTGTAACAAATGAGACTAAAATGCATGGAAAGGTCCAGGGGAACTTAAGGGTGATTCTGTCATTTCTTGACGTTAGGGTCTAACAACTGGTTTGGGTTTGTTTTCCTTTGTTTTGCACAATGGAATTGCAGACCAACATACTGTAATTTGAACCTTTCAGAGGAGCCTGACCCTTTCCTGGAATGACACTGAAACAACTCACACCTTGAGAACTTTTAAGACTCTTAAACAAGAAATGCGTGTATTGAACTTCACCCTTCTTGTGGCAGCAGTGAGCTTGCCCCTAACCACCTCTGCTCCAGAATGAGGATTTACATCCGGTCATTGGTACCAGCCCTCCAGGCTGTACTTGTGACAACATAAATCCTACTCAGCCAAGAGGACTCCACATCCTTACCCACAGCTCATGGGGGACCAGTCTCAAATATTTAAATCAGGTGCCCATGAAAATAAAGCAATAAACCACATCTGCATGAATTCACTATTAGGTACATGGTACTTATGTAATTTATATGATGTAATTTCATTGGCATAGAAATGGGGATCTTCTTTAACATAGGTGATAGTAACTCATGAAAACAGTGCTAGGGCACTGGAGATGCAGTTCTGGAAATAATTTGTGTTTATAGCTTACTCACTTCAGTCTCTATTAAATTTTAAGCTCTTTTAAAATCCTTTTGACTTCTCTCCATGCAGTTCTCACATAATGCATGTCTCTGGGGTTGAATCAACAAATATGGCTCAGAGAACTTCCCTGTAGGATTTTGACCCAGATGAGAGGGAAGCAATTGAATCCTGTAGTTTATGTAGATACTCTTAAATTTGCCAGGCACTGGAGTCAGCAGTGGGCAAGGGAAAGATCCCACATTCTCTAAACTTGGAGGAAATGTACATCTATTCAACATCCAAAACCACATCTGAGCTCTACTGAATGTGTCTCAGGTGGACAACTAAGGACTATTTTCTAGTTGCTTGGGTTTTTAAAAATCAGTAAAAATGTTGCAGATGATATGTTCTTTATCAGCCTACAAAGGACAATATGGATATCTTAATCTACAATAACCCAACAGCCATCCAAGTTCCTCCTGGATTATTGGCTAAAGTTATGATTGAAGAGAAGATACACACAAAATAGATTTGGTTCAGTGCATCTTGCAGAATAAAACTCAGCTTCCTGTGTGTAATTTAAATAATAAAGGCCCAGATTTCACTGTGGGATTTGTACAGGGAACATCAATACTGTGCTGACAAAATTTCCAAGAAACAGTCATTAAGGGATAGGAGTTAAGAGAGGCTTTTGCTTCCATATCATCTGAAAATGCAGAGCTGAATAACGCAGAGATGAATAACGCAGAGCCGAACACTAACCTTTACAGGTTAGGAAAGGAGCATCTGGCCCAGCTTACTGGCAATCACTGCTGCCAGTGACAGTAAAACCATAAAGAGAGAATAAAGGTGTTCTGATATTTCTGCAGTCCCAGTTAACCATGCCTCAGGTAAAGAAACCTGTATCAGAAGGCATGAGTTTAGCCCAGCAGCAGCAAAGGCTCTGAACAGCACAGTGCTTTGCCCCCCTTTTGGCATATATTTAATTGCAACTGTTAAAACTCTCCCCATTTTCCCAAGTAGCAAATTATTAGACACGTAGGATATCCTTGTGACACACATAAAACGTGATGCAGGTAAGAAAAGTACTGTCACATTGAGAATGACAGGTATCCTGGAATGCAGTTATGAGATACCCTAATTCAGTGATCTCATAGCCACTGCAATCAGAAAAGTACCTCAGCTGGCAAGCGTGCCCAGGCCCATGCCCACCACCACAGCTGTAGTCTTACACAGAGAATGCAGAATTGCCATGTTCATTTGTGCTGCTGCAGTGTTTTTACTCTCTGCAATGATATGACCGGGGCAATTAATTTGTTTAAAATATTGAAAAGCAGTATAAAAATCACCAGGCTTTTCTTACTTTAAAGAGGGCTTTTCGTTGTTATGGCTTACAGCACTGGCTTAGCAGAGACTACAAATAAAAGTTATGTAGGAATATATGCAGTATATTTTGGCCCTAGAAAAGGCAACAGAAAATCGTAAAAAATTCTATCCATAACTGAAAGGGTTTTGCTCTGTTTCTTGTGGAAACTATTTTGCAGCTGCTGACCATTTGTCTGAATTAACAACAGACCTTTATTTCTTCTTGGTCTGACAGATTGTGTATGCTGGACTGCTCCATAGGATTTTTCCTATGCATCGTGGCAGTGCATATGCACATTAAATTTTTTGAGGGGGGAGGGGAAAATCCAGTCAGATATCATTTGCTGAATACTATGTTCAGGCAGTTTTGAAGATTTCCAGTGTTACTGAACACTTGTAAAGCAGCTCCACTGACTGCAAATTTTATTTTGTATTTAACTGCTCCATGAACATCCCAAGGAAACAACTGGTAGTCTGTGGAGTGTCAGATTAAATGACTGGTATTTAAGTTTTAAAAATGGTCATTAGACTTTCCCATTAGCCTTTTCTATTAGTTCAGCTGCACCAGGCCTAGCAGCATAGGGAATCCTGGGGTAGGCATGTTGTCATAGTACCATATTTAGCAATTTACTAATTAAATCTGCTGAAAGTAAAAGTTTCTAATATTTGATACAGTGCCAAGAGTGAGAGATGGAGCAGGCCTTTCAATATCGGTAACTGATTCAGAAGAAGTGGACGTTTTTATGTGTATGTGGTATGGATAAAAAATTTGTCACACCACCACCCTGACTCATCCCCAGGATGTGTCAGTGGGGCAGACTCCTTATCTGTACTGGACAAAAAAAAACCCAACAAACAAACAAACCACTGTATTCAGTACTGAATTTAGTTGTGCTGAAGTAAAACAACAAGTCCATTCCACGCATGTCACAATGGCACAGTTACTGCAGTGCACGAATACTTCCATAATCTACCAAAGCTCTAACTTCTGTAAAATAGCACAAACTATTTCTCATAGCTTTTGCTCAGGTCTACATTGCAGTGTTTCTTCACTTGCAGAGACTCCTTGCCTCCTTGGTCTTCCTACTCTTTCCTTTCTTTCACACACATCCTTTGGCAGAGCTGTTAGAAACCGTTGTTAGCAAACAAACTTGTACCCTGCATGTTTTACTGTGCCCGTTTGAATAGCCCAGCCTGGATCCCAGTCTGTGTCCCACATCACTGCATCCAGCTCAAAAAAAAAAATTGCGAGGCAGTGGAGAATTGGCCTGAGACTTCTGGTCCTGGAGGAGGACTAGGACATTAAACCATCACTCATGACAAATTACTCAGTTCGCTTCTGTTGTCAGAGGCTGACTTCTGCTTATGCGTGTTCAGAGCTGGAAAAATATGTCTACCTCTTCTCCAAGGTTTCAGATGGATTAAAAAGTAACAACTTTTAGTTGGTCAAATTAAAAAGCAACCCCACCTGGTCAGAGGATGAGGAACATTGACAAGTTCACATCTAGTGGCAGAAGACCTCATTGCTACTGCCTCACCCTGTTTTACATTTGCTGTCTTTGCTTTTCTCTCTCTTTCTGCTTACCTACGCTGGTCTCTATCACCTTTTTCTCATACTAATCTTTTCCCATTTCACATGTATTGACTGTAGTTCATCAAGATACCCAAAGTCCTACTAGTGACAATTTATTTAGTGTGTAAAACAATTTTCTTGTACTTATTTCCCCAAAACCAAGAGACACTAAAACATCTAATGGTTCTCACTCACACGTGGTAGGGGATTGAAGTCAGATGGCTGAAATATACCTGATGCTCTGTTATCTGTCTCATCCTTTCTTGGAGGGGTGCTGCCCTCACGGGGATAGTTGGGCAGTGCTCAGAGCAGACCTGGAGCTGCTGTAGTGTTTATAGCCAATTTATTAAAGTAAGCTAATTTTAACATCTCTTTAATGAGTCATTCAGAGAACTCTGCTAGGGAAAGCAGCCTCCAAAATACAAGCTGGGCTGATGAGGTCCCTACTTTGGCCATCCCATTTATAACTCCCCATGATACGTAAACTAAAATCCTCAGTTAAGTACTATGGAAAAGATCTGACTCGGCACCAGTCACACAGCAGGTAAAAAGCAGAAGAATAAGACCTTTATGATGTTGTCCAGGTAGTACCAACAATGCCATGAGGAGTGTGTACACGTTGCAAATTAAGGGGATGATGGTATTTCCAGACTGTAAATCACGTCTTACATCAAAGCATACAAGAACTCTATGTCTGTATGGAAGATTTAGTTACACAAACAAATAACTACGAGGAGATGGGACAGAGAGAGCCACATCCTCCCCATATGGGAAACCATGCTTGGAGCCCAGAAGAGAGGTGTGGTTGCCTCATGCCAGCTACATGAACTGTTCTGCTGGGGCAGCAAAATGTTTCAAAGCAGGAAATTTAGAGCCGGTCTCAGAGGTTTCAGCAGGCAAATGCAGAGTATGCTCCATGGAGCCATTTCCCTCTGCTTCTTTGATGAAAAGCAAGCAGCATGTGCCCCCGGCTGAGACATATTGCTTCCAGTAGCATATGCATTTGATAACAGCCGCTTTACCATTCAGGCAGGGAGGAAGGATTTTCTCTAGCCCAGGAAAATCAACACAATGGTTATTTTTCTCCCTGTTGGAATGAACACAGAACTTTTCTGGATCTTTAGAGGAGTGGGAATGCTGAGAAGGAAATAGAAAGATCTTCTCCTCTCCTGAAAAAGGCAAAAGAGAATAGTTAAGACACTTACATGGAATGCTACCTTAGTCATCAAGGCCCCCAGTACATAAGGCACTTAAATTCTAGGTGAGAGTTAGTCTATCAATCAATCAATATAAGGAAAGCACGTATGCTGTGGCAACAGTTGCATTGTGTACACCCCACAAGAGACAGGTCAAAACACACAACCTGGTGATCAAAGCACGGTGGAGAGGATGTGAAAGAAGCAAGATCTGATGTGTGAAAAAGAGACATATAAGAAAAGATGTGAAGCGCAGCGACATGGCCCTTTCTAGCTCCCTCCCATTACGTTTTGCCCTTTTCCCCCAGGACAGAGTCGGGCACAGCGGCTCTGAATGCCTGACAGTATGTTCTGCAAGAATACAGCTAATTACTTAGACATGAGTAGCCACATTTTTGAGGCTGAGCAGGGAACACTTCTGGGCCCATGTGCACTAATGCTGCTGCACGTATTTCTGCAAGACAGGAAGCTGAGGTGGCTGAGCTCGTCACATTCCTCAGTACCAAAAATTTCTGAGCAGAATCCCAAGAGGCCTGCAAGGCCATCTCCTTCTTTTAGACTGAAAGAGTTGTCAGAGCAAACCAGTCCCTGTGCCACTCCAACAACCCATCAGTAAACTAAATGACAAAACCAAGACATGACTTTAAGGCTGCAAACACTGCTTCAGAAGCCTGTGCCAGGGAGCCAGATGTTGCAGGAAAAACATCTGGTATTTTTGATTGCCTTTAAGAACGAGTAGGAGGAGAATTGTGATGTGGTATGAAAAATAGCCTGCTGCATAGTTTTTGGATTAATGACAAAATTATCTCCTTTAAAATGCTGTAAAATGTAAGAATTTTAACTGCTATAGAATGACTTAACAGTAAAAATATATACATTGTACAGAGGTATGGAAAACCCTGAAAAGTTTCCAAATATGACATACCTCAAACATAGAACCTGAAAGAGTTTCATAAGGGTATTTAAAGAAGAAAATTTTCCTTTCTATCCATAAGCAAAGAACATAGTTTCATAAGGAGGAATAGAAGGAGGGAGGAAAATGGGGACAACTCAAATGAAGCAGTCCATTGCAGTTAGAAGCAAACTGTAATGTATATATTGGGTCTCCCCTTAATGTTAGTCTTGAAGGTGTAAATCAGAAGTAGGCCTGGGCAGAGGGCATTTCTGCTGCTCTAACATATATATAATTTTAGATCCCCAAAACACCTTATTATATATACAACAGGATAAAACAGAGACCTCTGAAGAAAAAGGCAGTAAAAATTTCCTCTCCACCCTTACGCAAAGCTGGTGCTAATGAAAGCATGTGTACTGTGGAGAAAAGCAGCAAAAACCAAAGCAAAATTCTCTGTGGTCCTCCCACCACCCTGGGCTGTTCTGAGGGAAGGGCTTTGCTCCCAGTGACAGCTTGAAATCCCAGCCTGTCCAAAACAAGTACCAGGGATCAGACTTAGCAAAAAGCCATGCCTCGTGATTTAGGTTAGTGGGAACTGCCCTTCAAACATCAAAAGTTTTGTAAGATACCGTCAAAAATCTGTTCCTCGGGAACTCCATTTGGACAACAAAAATCAATGGATACTTTCAGTTTAATTTTTCTTACTTTAGCAAAACTAAACTGTCCGACTCCAGAAGTCTGTGCTCAAAAACAGTCTCACAAAACAGTGAAGGAAGCCCAGATGGAAATTAGTAATTCTGCCTTTAAAGGAGGCTTACAAAGCATGCAGCCACACACAGAACAGCGAGCAGAATACAAGCCACGGGCTGCCTGCCTGTGCTGTGAACACTGCCCATCCTTCTCCAGGAGTGCTGAAGAAGCCCTTCTGAAAAAAAGCAGAGCATTTAAGCCTCTAATTACTCTGCAGTAATGTTTATGCGTAAGGGAACTGGCTCCAGTAACAAAGCAGTCATAGTGGAAGCACGTACTAACTTTCAGATTTAAATAATAAGTCTTTCCACGTGGCCTGTTTTGTCATCTACACATTCTGTATGCTAAATTCAAAGAATTACATGGAACAGAAAATAGTAGCTTCAAGTAACCTTTCCCACTGTGGGGAAAAACTTCTTCCTTCAAGAAATGAACTACAGCACATTTTGCCTTTCTAAACAGATTTTACTTCTTCCACCTACTTGGTGCAGTTATTGTTCAGTAATGCATGTCTTACCCACCACACTCAAACTGAATCACACTTCTTTAGCAATGAGTATCTACTGTATATTTCTAGGATTCTGGGAGCAGTTCTCTTTTCCACAGCCAAATTCTATTCTTCTTTATGAAACTTTTTCACAGAAAATTAAATAAATACATTTTCTATCTTAATTGTGTTGTTCAGTCTTTAGTTACAGTATCAGCCCCAGGTATCACCCTGTCCAGCATTTATCTGATGGGAACATGCTCCCCTTTAAGATTTTGAAACACATTTCAGGAATAGGAATCCAGGCCTAGTATGTTTGTACATACTATGTCCATTCACAACAATTATTTGTCATCTTCAGGCAAGTGCTTTATGGTCGTACGTCAGAACTTTGCTGCTTTTTTCACCCCAGCAATACCTTCATTAATTTTGGAAACCCTGCTATGGCTTGGATTGTGCCAGACGCAAAAATCCCAACGATTTTTAAATGGAATTTAGATGGTTTCTGGAACAAATTATATGGTACAATTTGTGATTGTTTTCAACTGCAGAAGACCACACTTGCAAGGTGGACCTTTGGTGGAGCTTCTCTCAATATATATTTCAGTTGCTGAAAAAATACATGAGAGCCAGACCCTTACCTCTGATCAGTGTAGTTCTGTTAATTCCACTTATTGTGTTTAATTAATTATGTTAATTCCAGTTTATGACCACTGAACGTCTACCTTTTTCTGTAGATTGTCTCCATCTGTATTTTAACAGCAGGTATACTGGTAAAAGAAACAATTGCTGTTAGTTAAGATCTTTGTGTAAATCCTACCTGTTACAACATAGTTCAGTTAAACTTGTTTTAGTAGCTTAAAGCAGAGCAAGCTTTAGCAGACCATTTAGAATACTGTTTATCACAATCAGAAAGATGGGGTGAGCTGCTGTGTTAATACAAAGCAGATACATCCTACCTAAAATAAAAATAAAAAAATAAATAAAAAAAGCAAAAGCAAAAAAACCCCTTACTTTTAGTTGCTTACGTAGTGCAGACAGGACCTAACTCTCTCCTCAGATAGTGTCTGTGCTCAAAGAGCAGAAATCTAGATGACAAACTCCTAGTGAATAAAATTCAACGTCACAAAAATGTGGTCCTCGAACAGCCACTGTCCTGCCCTGCCTGGAACAGGGATGCTGGCAGCATTGTGCCTCCCTGGCATCCCTGTTGCAGCGGGGTGTGCTCCTCTGCCTGCTCACATTGTATGAGACCATTGTAAATCAGCTGTCCAGCTAGCAACAAGTGAGGTGTGAGAGCTGCTTCTGATCTCGTGCATACTTACTTGTGGAAATACAGATGTAGTGACAGTAACCGATGTAAAGCAAACCCAGAGTAAACCCTCCTGTCTATCAGCTTGAGGAGCTGCTAAATAAGGATGACTCCTCCCTTTACACCTAACTTGAAGGGGGAGTGTATTTGTATTTTCACATATAGTTGCATTACACAGAGTGAGCAGACACCATCACTCATCAACAGCTGAAAAAGGGAAGGTATGTCCCAACTTTACAGCCAGGCATGAACTGTCCCTTTCCTTGTGCTGGCTCTGGTGTCCGCTGGTCCTTTCTGTGAGATGACCTAACTGTGCTGAAAACTAATCTATCAAAAATATATAGTGTCATATGGCAAGGACTAAGAAAGGTAGAAAGAAAAATTATGAGAGTGGGAGGAAGATCAAGAAACATGACTCACATTTCAGCAGGAATGAGCAAAATGCTACAGACCTCATCTGAAGGTAGAACCGTGGCCCTCCAAAGACTGCCTGCACTTTAGCTCATGAGCATATATCAAAGGCCCTAGTGAGTTCTGTCCTTTTGATAACTCTTATTTAGGGAAGTCCCAGAACAGTTAGTCACAAAAAAGCAGCCATTTGATAATAACGAGCTTGGTGATCAATCATTTGCAGCAGTTTAGATCCAAAACAGACCTGTAAAAAAAAATGCTCTGTCTAGATTCAGGTCACCATTTCCAAACGCTTTGATACTACTACTCCTCCTTTGATCCAAGGGTCTGGCTATTTGTAGGTGTTTCCAGCTGGGCAGAAAAACTGTTGATGAACTGGCATTTTCTTTGATGCAATCTTGTTTAAAAGAAATACACAATGCTTTCTTTCCCTCATCATGGAAAATATGCCAGATCAGAACATGACAGCGCTGTATCCCTGCACTTTTAGACAAAGCTTTATCTTAAGTGTTCATATTTGCCCTGCTCCCTCTCACATTACCTGTCTCTCGTGACTTGCTGACTCTTGCTTCTCTAAGCAAGCTGTTATTCCCACAGACACACCCCAGCAAAGACTTCCCCAGTGATTTCAACTCCTAAGCAGCTTTCGATTTCTCTTCATTTGGATCAGAAAATATGAGCTTAACTGACTCTTGGAGCTCCTTTAAGGGAATAGCAAGCATTAAACCTCCTGATACTTCAGGACAGATTTCCAAGAACAGCAGTGTGATCTCAGATTAAAAAAAAAAAAAAAAAAAGTTCTTTTGCCATTTGCAGGCATGGAAAGTGATGACTGTTTTTCAAATATTTGTGAAAGTGGAGGCAGGTCTGTTGACACCCTGAGACTTCCTGGTTCATATTCAGTAGCATGGCTAAGGCAACGTGCTCCTGTAACACTTTAGACACCTGGGTGCTCGTTAAAGGGAAAAAATTTAGGAGACTCAAATGTCTGTTGTGCTCTCAGAAAACAGAACTAAAGTAAATCTGTTATTTATTAATGTCTATGCCAGCACTGAAATGAGTACTGAAGGTCTTGACATTTCCAGTTTAAAGCCTTTACTATTTTCCCACATCATTATTTCTATTAACGCTAAACATCTGGAAAATTCTCCTTAACCAAGCCTTAGAACTGAATTCCATTTTCCAGCCTAATAATAACTCTTCTGCCAATCCTGTTTACCCTACAAACTAACCTCAAATTGCATTATAGTTTCTATCCTTCCCTCTCCTGCCAAATCCTTGTACTCCTCCATACATTTAGTAAATCCATGTCTCTGACTTGGCATTTTGATCTATCAAATTACACTGGTGTTAATAACATTATGTTAATCTCTAAAATACTCATAATCAGACTTCTTCTGCATCAGTTAGCTTCACAGAAACCTTTGGTCAGCTAGAAAAGGCCCATGAGAAGGTTTGGGAAGAAGTAGGACACCAGGTCATAAGGAAGTGCCTGCACCTCCTCTCTGCATTTAGGCTGGAAAGGATCCCAAGCAGTAGGATGTTAGCAGGAAATTTACTTTTTGCCACTGCAACAAGATTTTTACTGTTTCTTGGAAAGTTACACAATCAGTCTTCATTTTACACTGAAGCAAAGCACAGCAGCACGTGCTGTCAATGAGATCATCTCACATCAGTCCTGAGGGCTTCCCCTAAGGGGTGAGATATATTGACCTTCACCAGGATGATACCTCTATGTCAGTTCCTAAGATAATCAGGGTCTGAATAGAGGACTAGTATAGTTTAGGAGACAGTCAGCTGCCTCATAAGAGGGTGCAGGTTCACTCATTAGCAGAGCAGTAAACTGCCAAATCTACTCAACAGAAACTCAGAAGGGATGGATTTGTCTCAAATCTTACTCATCTGGGGGTTTTATAAACCCTTAACACTGAGCATCATCCAGGGCCCTTGGCAGATTGGAATTAACAATCCGGTATTCTCTCATTTTTAAATAAGATGTGCAGCAAAATGGGGTTTACTGTTGATCTTGGCTCAGGGGAGGGATGAGTGGAGAAGAAATGTATGTCTTTTTAATAGGAAAAATATTTTTTATATATATCCCTAAATACGGGGCTTCAGCTATTCAGGGACTGAGGAGAGGACAGGAGGGAATGCTCCTAACTCCTATTTAAACTGTAGCCCTCTGAAAAAAAGAAAGAAAAAAAAAAAAAGACAGCTAAATCAGGATAGAGAGAAGGCAGGAAAAAGAATGAAGAGTGAGGCCTTCATTGCAAGCTATTAGGACACTTATGTGAGGCATGTGGCATCAGACCATTTCTACTCCAAAAAGGTGGATAGAATGCATAAGCAGCCCAGTAAATCCACAGTATATCTAAAGCCCTTTGCAGTATAAAAACCTGTGAGCAAAACTCTGAACATGCTTTTTCACTGTTGAGCAATTAGCTTTCCTTCGCTACAGGCAAGATGCACAGCCACCTGGATCCATTGCTATCTCATTATCCCACAGTAACATCTTTGTGTAACTTGGCCTGCATTCACACAGTTTTGAATAAACCTCTCCTAATGACATGTACGAAAATCAGTCTTTATGTAGGGCCAAATTCTGTTCCTCGTCATAGCAGTAATCCTCTTACTTAGGTTCACTAGCAGTGCTCATACACACAGTATCTAGCCCATTGAAAAAAAAAAAAAGGTGTTAGTACTTAAGCACTGAAATGCAATCACTGCAACAGTCCTAAGTAGTTATCTAAAGGAAAACAAAAAAGAATATTGCTTACAGCAAGGCGGAAAAGTGCTTGCAACAGTTATACTTGTGTGCTGTGAATATGAGAAGTCTGAATAACACATTTGATGAATAAGAACTATATTTAAAAAACACTGTATTCCAATTTACTAATCTGTGTGAGAGTGAAATTGTGGGAACAAAAATATTATGCTAATACAAAACCACTTCAAGAAAGAAATCAGAAAATATGTGTAGTTAATCTGCCACCTAGGAAAATGAAAGCATGAGAACAAACACTAACTTTTCTCAGAGAGCTGATGTCGGTGTAAATCACTCACACGTTAGTATGTTATTTTAATTTAGAATTATATACTGAGCTGTTTATATTGATTACAATTCCTGCTCCAATCTATTTAACAGTAATAGCCATGAGGTTTGCTACTCTTCAGAAATACAGTACAATGGAATTATTCTAGTGCTGCAAAATGGCTCATTCTTGCTATGTAAATGACTTCTGCATGTACTAAATCAGGCTGCATTAAAAAGAGCTGATCTCTTCCTCTTCTCTTTCTCTGCCCCGAAAGGAAGGGAAGGAGAGGGAAGGGGAGGAGTTGTGGAGTAAAGCTGTGGCTTTCAAGACTTGCACCTGCAATTCAGGATGTATACTGTACTCACCTGACCTTAAACAGAAGCAACGATACCTGGTTGTTTGTGAAAAAAAAAAAGTCAGAAATTTTTAAGGGGACTCAAGTGTTTATTCCATTCCTTTGTTGGACTCCAATAGAATTCCCAGGGGTTTAGGAAACAGATTCTAGACCAGCAAAAAAACAAAATTAATCTTGAAGATTGTAAAATTCAGCGGAGATAACAAACATTAGCCAGACTTACAGCAGTGATAGTTACATTAATCTGGGTCAATATTCTCGCTATAAATAAAGATATTTTCCACTTTCACATGAACTTATAAGTTGTTAAATTTAACAAAGTACTGCAGATATCAGACAGAGGAAATGGAGAGCAGAGGAGGAAAAGGAGGCAATTTTTGTTTGTTTGCTTTAATCCTCTTCATCTAGTTTTTTGATTTTCATTGAAATAATGTACAGGTGAACGGGTTAACTCTGGAAAGAAAAGGGGGATTAAGAGTCCCCCCATACTGTCCTATCCCCTGGACCAGAAAAGATGTCTCCAGAAGTTCACACAGTGCTGGAGAGCAGGGATGAGAGCAAGCAGACGGAGCAGAGGAGCGCACATCTAAGGAGTCACTGGTCCCACTGCAGGCTCCCTTCCTCCTTTCAGCATCTGGACCACTCCCAGCTGTGCCCTCTCTCCCAGCTGTGCCCAGCACATGATAACACAGAGAGGAAAGAGACCGCGTGGCTCAAAACCCCCACTAAAGCTGCAGCCCAGCTGCAACTGGGGGCAACCCTTATACTCCACATGCCCTGTGCACAGCAGCCTCCCTTGTTGTGTGACCCAGTCTGTGACAGTCAGACCAGAGAGGCAGCTGCTTCAGAGGTGGAAATGGGTAGAGCTGATGGGTAACATAGGTGTAGACACACCGATCTCTGCTTCTGTGGATACTTCTGGGGAGAAAATACAAGCCAAGTGTCTTCTTCTTTGTTGGTGCTGTGGTGTACAAAGTGGGGTTAAGCAGAGTGGTTTGATGTTGGTCAAGAGACTCAGCTGCTGTGCGCAGGAACATGACAGGTCCTAGATTACAAAGGACACAACAAAGCAGCACAAAAATTTCCCTACGTTTTTACCATGGGCCAAAACAGGTGCATGGGAAAAGTACGCGAGGAATTCAGAGCTATGAATTAGGCATTTATGGGATATAATCCATGTAAATTGTCTTAAATATCCACCACAGGATGAGAAAAGCTGTACTCAAAACCAGCCTATTTTTCTCAATTGATAACTAATACCACAAGAGGATCAATTAACATTAAGCTCAGCCACAAAATGTCATTTTAAATAAATTTCTGGAGCTGGGAATTTCAAGGAACTCATGTGACTTTCAAAGCCCCAGAAGCAATTTTTTAACCCTACTTCAAATTCAGCCCCTTTAGTAATGTGATCTTTTTGGTCCTTTTGGAAATATCAGTGTGTCAGCACTCCCTTTTGTTTCCCTGAGTTGATGGTGCTCAGGGTATGCACCAACCTGGCACCAACCTGGAGGAAACCCTGAGTGTGGATGGCAAGGGGCAATGGGGACCAGGGTGCTCCCTCCTCCATCCCAAGGAACTTCAGGAGGCCTGACACGGATCTAAAGGATTCCCCAGAAAACAAGAAATAAAGCACAAGGGTTATTACCACAGACGAGTGATCCACGGGGGCCACTCTAAGGAAAGTTGTTCCATAATTTATCATCTGAAGACCAGACATACCACCTCTTACAGAAGCAGACCACAAAGAAAGGTTATGGAGCAAAATAGGCAGTGAGGAATTTCTTCATTTTTTTCCTCATGTTTAATAAGGAAAAAAAATTATAATGTTTCTAGTTTCAGTCTCCATGACCAAAATAAAGTAGCTATATGTAAGTATGTACATATGTTGTGTATATATGTTTCTATGTATTTTTATACATATATAAAAGCAGGAAAGGTAATGTCAGGTACTTACAATTTCTTGGGTAAGTTGTAAGGAAATTTGTCAGCAAGTAGATAACAAAAAGGCAAGGGTGTGCCCTTGAACAAATAAGGCAAATGGGGCTGCATACATTCTTTATACTTCTCCTTGTCCTGCCACAAAGAACTCACACCTTTGCTACCCTCCATTACCATGCTGGGGAAACATTTGCTACTGTGTAATCTAAACTTCTCCAAGGACACTTGCTAGGTGCTCTGTAGAAAAAAAAAAAGGCAGTTTATTACTAGAAGTGATTCTACAGCCTGCCTTTAGATTACGCTAATTAAGGTATAATTTTCTAGCATATAAATAAGTTTTTCTTGCATAAATCCACTCAGAAAAGTAAAAGATTTTACAAACTTTACAGTTTCTAGCTTATTTCTGATGCTTTACTTCAGATTGTCATTCCACATTACTGTTTATCAGGTAGCAAAGGTCTTTGCTGCTGTCCTTCTGTTCTCATTTTCCTCACAAATTCATTTCTATCTCTTAATGAATGTTTTACTTTCCCTTCATTTGTGCCATGTTCCAGGGATACACTGACAGAATGTTTAATGAAAGAATCTGAGTTAAATATTTTTTTTTCAAGCATTCACATACATTTATTTTCTTGCTGTGGTTGTTCTGTTCTGTTCCTTTGTTATCAAATTGTTTCATTAAGAGATTCCCATTTTCCCCTATCCTTCAACAAAACAGTTACTTGTTTGCTTCTGTATAAACGGGCTCATTTCACTAATGTGGTTAATTGTACAGCCCTATAAACAGAACAGTAACAGCAATAAAGTGCAGATTGAGAATGGGAATAAGCAGTTAAGACTGGGGGAAGTTCTTGTATCTAGGAATGTGTTGTGTTTGCTCTATTGCCTGAAAGGACGTTGCATGAAACAACTTCCTTGCTTTTTTATATTCTTTCAGGCTGAGATGATCATGAAAGTAAACTTCAGCTCTGGACGTATCCGAACTTCATGAAAAGTTTGACACAGATCAGTATTTCCAGCAAGTTTAACCAGAATGGTGCTTCAAGTGATAGAAGTCTTGCTCTGTTAGGAGTTTCAAGATATCCCCTTGGCATAGGTGCTGTTTAGATCACAGGAGGCTGAAATTTCAAAAACTAATTGCAAATATGTCCTACTATTTGTACTGAAATTCCATAAACACTCTGCAGTTATAATAGGTGGTCATGGTCACCAAAACTACATTTTGCAGCCTTGATGGGCTGATCCTATTGCTGTGGTTGAGCATATCGCTCCTCTGCAGCTCTGCTTGAAGAGGGAGTCCTGGTCCTTCACGTGCACTGGCTCTGGCATACATCTGACCCTACAGAAAGCCCACTCTTTAGGGACTGAAGCAGAGAGTAACCTGATTGCTTTCGCACATAAGTCAGCTTTCTGCCAGTTTTGGATTTGAACCTGACTCATTGTAGAGTCACCTGAGTGATTCCAAAGCCAATGTGGGTCTTCCAAAAAGAACTCCAGGCTTGACTGGGAGACATCACAAAGTAGAAAGCCATCTTCTCTTTGACTATCTCTCCTGGTGGCCAGTGGCTCTATGTGAAGAAGAATTGTGTTGTATTTCCAGTTTCCCCTATCCTGCCTTACTCACAGCCATTGATTTGCACTGTGATGATATCAGATAATACTCTGAATAAAGCGTTTCAAAAGATGAATTGTGAATAAGACTAGGGAATGGGTTTTACCTCTGTATTCACTATTCAGGAGAACCATAGTTTATTCAATGATCATAGACAAAGTTGGAGAAGATCTGAAAATAACTACAATATATTTGTTTGAGGGATGGATAAAGTGTTTTTCAGTGAGAAGCTTCAGAAATGCATTCTATTTAATTTAGCAAAGACTGAGAACTGCAGTGAGTAAGTTTCTTCATGAAGACATAATACTAAGAAGATCTTTAGTGGAGAGAAGTGTACCAAGATTCACTGGCTGAATGCTGAAGCCAAATAAATTCAACCTGGAAATAAAAGACTTTTTTTTTTATTTTTTAATCACTGTAAGAGTAATTAATCAATGGGATGGGGACAACAGCCAAGGGTGCAGTCAATTTTCTTTTCTTGATGTCTCCAAACTGAGACTCAATAACTTTCTGAGGAAGTGCTTTTGCCAAACAGCAGTTAATGAACACAGTACACGGGTAACTGGGTGAAATGTACAGCTCTGAAATGTACAGGAGTGTACAGGTCAGAGTAGATGATTTAACCATCCCTCTGGCCTTAACTGCCATGAATCTATGAATTATCCTAGATTTGTTGGCATGCAGTAGAATTGAAAAAGCAAGCCTTTGAGGAAAAACTGTTTGCGATTTGCCTCAAGAAAGTTATCTTCAGGTTCATGCAAAGGAAACCAGATTGATCTGTATTAATGGTGTCTGGCAGAACATGCTCTTAGTTGCTTGCCAAAGTTTTGGTGAGGGTTTTATTGCCAACTGTAGGAAGCGATATGAAATTATATAAAATATACAAATAACTCGCTAACCTTCTCATGGGAGTGAAATATATATGATGAACTTAATTCCTTTTTTTTTCCCTTCGGAGAATTCAGAAATTTGGCTCTTCCCATAGTGTAGTAATCATGCCTAAGCATTTTATAGACTTCTAGTGAGAAACTGCCAAGCCTTAGAGACTTATCAAGGGCAGAGGTTGAGTATTAATCTTCATCACTGTCATTTTAACTACATCTGAGCTGCCTCTTCTGACACTTAGATTTTGTTTTAACCCCTTAGAGGGACTGTAAAATAGTCCCACTAGGTATACTCCATGGATCAGGTACTGCAGGTAAGTCTCATCAGAGTGCTGTGGACAGTAACACCTTAATAGCAACTCCCTTGGCTGCAGGTCTATACCCTATCATTTCAAGCAGTGATGTCTTTGATCCTTTCTCAATAATGTAAATGCTTTCTTTTTCTTTTAACTACAACGTTTTTCTGCCACTATCTTTTGTGCAAACCCTTTCATGACATCTTTTTCAAATACATTTGTACTAGGAATAAAAGTCCCCAGATATTTCAGCCACTTCTCCCTGATTTACCGTATCTGGATAGCTTCCTAGGATGCTGTCCAGGACAGACACTGATTTTAAAGCTTTCACAATGCTTACAGGAATCAGTTCTTTATAATCCTCAGAGGTATGCACTTTTCTTTAATCACATCACAACTCTTATTGTAGTTTATGTCTAAGCTGTCATCCTCAGAGGGTAACATTTATTCATTTTTGAATATATAGATCCCCTAGATCCATGTATGAATAAATATTCCTCATCTTTTTGGCTGCCATGGGAATTCTTGGGCTTTTTTTTCTTTTTTTTTTTAAGTTTGTGGTACTATTTGGGGTTTTTTACTACAATTTTTTTAACATGTAAACATTGTCTGCATGGTCACACATCCCCTCAGACATCTCCACCCACAGACATATTTCATATCCCCTCCCAGTCTCTTTGGTGTATCTGTAGTTTCATCTTTGCCAGACTTTTTTTACTGAGAAAAGAACTCCATGGTGACTGCTAGTTCAGCTTTGGCAAGAGAACAAGTAAGGGAAGACTACAGTCAGTTATCAGCACTTTCACTTGACTTTGCGTGATGTTGCTGTTCCTATTTTGTGTTCTGGAGTTTTAGTCAAATGCTTTTGGTCCAGGTAAGTGGTTTTCTAGCATGGTAAAAATTCACTGCCCAGACAGTATCCATTTTACTCATTAGATCTTGGGCATGTCTATTGCACTTTAAAGCAGGGAAGAAGAAGAGAGAAGGAATTCTGCACAATAGTTGACTGTCGTCTTTTAGGATGTATCTTCTAAAAGATACAGTGCTGATAAGCTGGGCTGTGTGAAAGTGGCTTCTTTTCTGCCAGTACAATTGGATATTAAAATCCCTCTAGAAGCCTAGACTAGTAGTGGAGACCTGATGAAAAGCAGGGAGTTATTTAGCAATTTCCTCAAAATGTTTCCTACCAGACAACAGTCCTCTGCCCACCTCATCTTCTCGCAGCAGATCTGCTTGATACCTGCTTCCTAATATGACTACCAGCAAAAGACATGAACTAGAGACAGCAACATTAAAAAACTTTTAAGATAGAAAATGTCAATAAAACATAACAAGAACAGCATAGTGAGGAACAGCCAATACAGTGGAAGGGGAAGTTTTAGAAGGTTATTGAATCCATTGAATTGAGTTTGACAAGTGCTGACTATTCACAGGGCGCTACTGATATCTAACAGGCCATTTTGTGCATATTTTCAGTAAAAACTGATAATTGAATTTTTGTTGCTATTCAGATTGACAAAAAACTTTACTATTTGTTAAACTTGTTTAGATTTCAATTATTTGTCTTTTTCTACCTATAGAATTATAGAGTGGGTTATATACAAAAGGGAAGACTGAGAGAAAGAAGGCTCCTCACAGTAGCTTGGCATGCTGAAATCTAATTTTCCAGTGCAGAGATAAGTATCTAAGTTATGATGTTGCAGGCTACAAAGACTGAGGTTCTCCTCTGACAAAAAAATCTGTCTTGGTTGGTATCACAGTGTCATCCCAAACAGCATGAATTTCCATCCTCATCCTCTTTTTCTCACTTTCCTTCTGACCATAGATTTCATCCCAAATTGGAAATTTTCTCCATCTGTAGTCAAAACAAGTAAGTTCATGGGAAAAAAATTATTTTAAAATTTTCCTTTTTAAAGGAAAATTTTATTGCCAAAGTCTGCAATAATCTCCATTCAAGTGTAGTAGCTGCTAATGGCATCTGTGCTGCAGGACTATGCACCATATATGTGTAAGGACTGTGTGATGTATTTCTCATTTGTCTTGGAAGTATTAGTCTTATCTTCTTCAGGACTCTCCGTACCTGTATTGCAGCTCCACTGTGCAAGAAGAGGTAGAAGATAAAAGTTCAGACAAGGCTTGTACAGGCTTGCCATTCTACTACTGTGTTTTCTAACCCCAAGCTTAGCAGGGTTAGGCAGCGCTGAAAACAACGGCCTAATTGAAAACAACTCCCTAATCTGTAAAGCAGCTTCTGTGAATGCTGTCACAACTAGAGACTCAAAACTCTGAGTGTAGATACTGACTCTTCCCAGCTCATTTGCTTTGCAGCTGGTATATTTAAGCACTGGCTTGACCTCTTTATGCCTTTCCCTCTATACATTTTTACTCTTGAGTGTAGAGATATAAATGTATTATTATGTGTTCCTTTCTGTGGTAACAATACTGATGATGCCTGAGTGTACTACACCAGTTATAATGGCAGAAAAGGTTGTGAATAGATGCTATTTGAAAGTAGCTATCGTTCTGAGAGGAGAAGATAGTTGTGATTAGATGGTCTCATTTCTATGCATGATTCTGTGACCCTGAAAAGAAACTAATACCAAAGCCTTTCTCCCCTGATGATGGAACCAACTATTTGAGAACATAACATGTTTATTCTCTTGCCAGGGGTCACACAGACCAATGATAATAGAATAAAAAAAAAAAGCCAAACAAAATAGCATAACATCGTGGTTGGTACTTTATGCACCAGAGAAACAGAAAAATGTGACTGACAATTTGGTAGGCTCTCTGGAGACTAATAAACTAGGTAAAAATAAAAAATATAAAGTTATATGAAGTTATAACATCTAGAAGATTTAGCAGTAAGGAGAAGAGAATTAAATTATCTACTGCACAAACATTCTCCTCCAATTACAGGGAAAAAAAGGCCAACAACAAAACAAAGCACAAGAGAACATTTTTTGATAAAGTGTCTTAGAAAAAAATTCCTGGATATGAGAATCAAATACATCATCCAGATGGGAGTTTCAAGTTCTTCTAGGTTATGTTGACTGTTTATTATACAGACATATGTTTAAAAAAACACATTGTGAAAAATGGCAACAATCCTTGTGTAATCTAGCTGGAAGAGAGTATTCATTATGTTGAATACTCAAGTCTAGCATTACACAAACAAAGCCTCTGTTGTGATACTGGCTAACAGGACACAACATGATCCTGCAGTGATAAGCCAGATAGAATTTGCAGTGTTTAGCATGATTGGCTGCTCTTTGCAATGTGGCAATAAACACAATGTGTACTTGCCTACATGATCATTGANATGTCGCGCTGATTGAGGCCTCGGGAAAACTGCATTCATAAGCAGCAGGACCCGTATGCAGTGATTTGCTTTGTTCACAAGGCAAGGGGTGGAGGGGGGTGGGCGGGGGGCAAACTGAATAGCTCTTCTATGACTCAGTATGAAAGGAAAAGGCAATAATAATAAACAAGATCTCAAGAGCATATAATAATCAGCGCATTCCAATACAGACAATGCATCCCAGAATGCTTTCTTGGGACGAATGGCAAGGTAAATCTATGGGAGAGGCTTGAAATTTCTTCCAAATGAGCTGTGAGAGGACTCTGGAAGAGATTTCAGGATCCCAACATTTACAACAATCCCTTGATCCACAAGCTTCCAAGAGTAATTTCTAGAGACACAGCAAGAGTGTGTCATGATGGTGTCTGGGGCATTGCTCAGGAGAAAAAGGTTACGGGGGTGTTACTGGGAGGAATCATCCACCTCCCATCAGATCCATTGCCTAGAGTGAAAAGTTTAAGAAGCTGCTTCTTGCAATCTCCCCTTCCCCCTCATTCTTTCAGCACCAAACATGCATTCCTCCCGATCCTCACACAAGCAGTTTCCCAAGGCTATTTGTATGGCCAAATAATCCTGAGATTGTGAACAAATTAAATTGTCCCTTCAGTTTCTCTGTCCTCAGCCTCCCTATCCCTGTGGCAGGCCCATGCCTATCCTCATAATTCTATTGAGAAGGCACCGAACAAACTCCCCAAGCACTACCCAGCAAGAGAGTAGGAGCCACACATCTCTCTGAGAGCAATATAAACACAGACTGTGCAGTAGACTTCAGATTCATAAAAATCCAATTTATAAAAGGTGATTTAAGGGATTTAGGAATATATATTGAAACTTATAAAGCCTTTGCGCTACAGTTGGACCTGGCCTCAGCCTTCCTAGAGACCCCACGATAACATATTTAATCAGTCATCTGCCTAAATTCTGCCTTCTCAAGATGAGGGTAAAACTTTTCTTCCTTGCTATGATCTTGTGAGGATAAAATGCATTGATGATCATGAGGCACTCAGTGATACAGACCCTAAAAACAGAACATAAAATATAGTCCCAGGCTATACTTCTGCCAATATTTTTGTTTCTGATATGAATTCAGTGCCATTTGCAGTGCTGCTGTATAAAAGCTTAGCTTCAGTTAAGGAACTTCATATGAGCAGTCGTGAGCCGGTATGTCCTGACTTCACTAACCTTTTACCCTCTCTCCTTACCTTCCCTTTTGCCTGTACCAGAGCTGCAGGGATTTTAGACTTGAAGTGTAGTACTGGGCTGAGGAAAAGTAAGCTTTGTTCTCCCCTTTGTGAACTCAAGGAAATCGTTTAACATGTTTGTTTCCCATGCTCGAAAGGAGAGCGAGGATGTTTTCTTTGTCCCATACAGCAGTACGGTAAAGCAAGCTCTCCCAGTTGCCTCTGACTACATTTGCAGGCAGTGGACTTTATCTGCATCTTGTCCAAGGCTGTTGGACACTGCCATGGCTGTAATACAGAGGAGAAGCAGTATAACAGATGGTGGCAGAAATGCCAGGCCCCGAGCTGCTCAAAGGAGATCCCCTGGCTTCGAGGTTATGAGGAGAAAGGTGGTGCTTTCCACCCACCTTAATGCTACATCCATATGGCTTTGTGGAAGGACTGCAAAGGAAAAGGAAGGTGGCTGCCAGCTAACAGGACTAATAGGAGCCAAACTGGAAGTACTGGACATTTGTACCTTTGAAGGTTTTCCTGAAATCTCTTTTTGTTCTGTGCAGATCACAGGCTTGCTCTGGTCCTGGCTGATCTTCTCCCCAGCTTCATGGAGAACCTCATCCTCTCCATGCCTCCTTCCAGCCTGCCCCCCAATGCTCTTCCTTTCCCCTGAGGTGTCCTCCTTCCTGACAAGCTGCCCATTTCCCACCCCCTGGAAAGGGGAATGCTTTTGTGGCTGTTTCTGCTTGTGCTGCATCTTCCCCCTTCCTGTGGTTGCATTGTCTAACTGTAAACTTTGGGTCTGGGGGGAGCCATCTGCCATTCAGCATCTGACTACCACCCAGAAAAGCCTTACTTTGTTGGCCCTGCTACTCTAATACATATTAATTTTTGTTGTTGTTGTTCTTGTTGCTATTAGTGCTATTGTTTGCAACAAGGTAAGGACACTAAAACAGGGAGATGGTGGATATTGCACAGGGCTGTTGGTCTAGGTTACAAAACAGTTCTCAGAAAAGCAAATTTCTACAATTTCCACGTAGTCTTTGTTATCAATTATCACTAAAATTAGTCACAAAACAAAGCACTTTAGGCACTAACCCTGTGAAAGCTGGTTGAAAGAGAACAATATGTATCTATCTAACATCATTAACAGAGCTAATAAAAACACAGGGCACCCAGCAAGTGCAGCTTTCAAGGAGGTTTTCAATAACTTTGTGGGAAACCAGAGCTGGCTGGACTTTCTGTTTCAGAAATACACAATATGGTGATTTGAGTAGTGCAACACTTTACCTTTCACATTTTCTCATGTTCTTATACATCTGCTGCTTCAATGGTTANTGCAGTGTTTAGCATGATTGGCTGCTCTTTGCAATGTGGCAATAAACACAATGTGTACTTGCCTACATGATCATTGATAATTGAAGTTCAGGTCTACAGACAATATTCAAAGTATTGGTAAGAAAATACAAATAACTGGCCTATTTAACGTCCACACAATATCCTTCCTTTTTCCAGGTCATCACATATTTCTGCTGGCATCTAAGCCTTCAGTGCATAAATGAGTATCAGCAGGCTCTTTTACAGAGATATCAATTGTAAACTAGGTATAAGAATAGATACGGAAGGGATTTGAATTTATTTCAGATTAATGGATGCATTAGTAACTACCTGGAATCCATCTGGGGTTCTGAGCCCTGACTTGGGAAATGCAGATCTAAGCCTTGAAATGTCGCGCTGATTGAGGCCTCGGGAAAACTGCATTCATAAGCAGCAGGACCCGTATGCAGTGATTTGCTTTGTTCACAAGGCAAGGGGTGGAGGGGGGTGGGCGGGGGGCAAACTGAATAGCTCTTCTATGACTCAGTATGAAAGGAAAAGGCAATAATAATAAACAAGATCTCAAGAGCATATAATAATCAGCGCATTCCAATACAGACAATGCATCCCAGAATGCTTTCTTGGGACGAATGGCAAGGTAAATCTATGGGAGAGGCTTGAAATTTCTTCCAAATGAGCTGTGAGAGGACTCTGGAAGAGATTTCAGGATCCCAACATTTACAACAATCCCTTGATCCACAAGCTTCCAAGAGTAATTTCTAGAGACACAGCAAGAGTGTGTCATGATGGTGTCTGGGGCATTGCTCAGGAGAAAAAGGTTACGGGGGTGTTACTGGGAGGAATCATCCACCTCCCATCAGATCCATTGCCTAGAGTGAAAAGTTTAAGAAGCTGCTTCTTGCAATCTCCCCTTCCCCCTCATTCTTTCAGCACCAAACATGCATTCCTCCCGATCCTCACACAAGCAGTTTCCCAAGGCTATTTGTATGGCCAAATAATCCTGAGATTGTGAACAAATTAAATTGTCCCTTCAGTTTCTCTGTCCTCAGCCTCCCTATCCCTGTGGCAGGCCCATGCCTATCCTCATAATTCTATTGAGAAGGCACCGAACAAACTCCCCAAGCACTACCCAGCAAGAGAGTAGGAGCCACACATCTCTCTGAGAGCAATATAAACACAGACTGTGCAGTAGACTTCAGATTCATAAAAATCCAATTTATAAAAGGTGATTTAAGGGATTTAGGAATATATATTGAAACTTATAAAGCCTTTGCGCTACAGTTGGACCTGGCCTCAGCCTTCCTAGAGACCCCACGATAACATATTTAATCAGTCATCTGCCTAAATTCTGCCTTCTCAAGATGAGGGTAAAACTTTTCTTCCTTGCTATGATCTTGTGAGGATAAAATGCATTGATGATCATGAGGCACTCAGTGATACAGACCCTAAAAACAGAACATAAAATATAGTCCCAGGCTATACTTCTGCCAATATTTTTGTTTCTGATATGAATTCCGTGCCATTTGCAGTGCTGCTGTATAAAAGCTTAGCTTCAGTTAAGGAACTTCATATGAGCAGTCGTGAGCCAGTATGTCCTGACTTCACTAACCTTTTACCCTCTCTCCTTACCTTCCCTTTTGCCTGTACCAGAGCTGCAGGGATTTTAGACTTGAAGTGTAGTACTGGGCTGAGGAAAAGTAAGCTTTGTTCTCCCCTTTGTGAACTCAAGGAAATCGTTTAACATGTTTGTTTCCCATGCTCGAAAGGAGAGCGAGGATGTTTTCTTTGTCCCATACAGCAGTACGGTAAAGCAAGCTCTCCCAGTTGCCTCTGACTACATTTGCAGGCAGTGGACTTTATCTGCATCTTGTCCAAGGCTGTTGGACACTGCCATGGCTGTAATACAGAGGAGAAGCAGTATAACAGATGGTGGCAGAAATGCCAGGCCCCGAGCTGCTCAAAGGAGATCCCCTGGCTTCGAGGTTATGAGGAGAAAGGTGGTGCTTTCCACCCACCTTAATGCTACATCCATATGGCTTTGTGGAAGGACTGCAAAGGAAAAGGAAGGTGGCTGCCAGCTAACAGGACTAATAGGAGCCAAACTGGAAGTACTGGACATTTGTACCTTTGAAGGTTTTCCTGAAATCTCTTTTTGTTCTGTGCAGATCACAGGCTTGCTCTGGTCCTGGCTGATCTTCTCCCCAGCTTCATGGAGAACCTCATCCTCTCCATGCCTCCTTCCAGCCTGCCCCCCAATGCTCTTCCTTTCCCCTGAGGTGTCCTCCTTCCTGACAAGCTGCCCATTTCCCACCCCCTGGAAAGGGGAATGCTTTTGTGGCTGTTTCTGCTTGTGCTGCATCTTCCCCCTTCCTGTGGTTGCATTGTCTAACTGTAAACTTTGGGTCTGGGGGGAACCATCTGCCATTCAGCATCTGACTACCACCCAGAAAAGCCTTACTTTGTTGGCCCTGCTACTCTAATACATATTAATTTTTGTTGTTGTTGTTCTTGTTGCTATTAGTGCTATTGTTTGCAACAAGGTAAGGACACTAAAACAGGGAGATGGTGGATATTGCACAGGGCTGTTGGTCTAGGTTACAAAACAGTTCTCAGAAAAGCAAATTTCTACAATTTCCACGTAGTCTTTGTTATCAATTATCACTAAAATTAGTCACAAAACAAAGCACTTTAGGCACTAACCCTGTGAAAGCTGGTTGAAAGAGAACAATATGTATCTATCTAACATCATTAACAGAGCTAATAAAAACACAGGGCACCCAGCAAGTGCAGCTTTCAAGGAGGTTTTCAATAACTTTGTGGGAAACCAGAGCTGGCTGGACTTTCTGTTTCAGAAATACACAATATGGTGATTTGAGTAGTGCAACACTTTACCTTTCACATTTTCTCATGTTCTTATACATCTGCTGCTTCAATGGTTAAAATCTAGCAAAAAAAAAAAAAGTGTAAGAGTAACTTAAAATTTGTACTGATTTTACCACGAACGCATTTCAGAAAGCTCATCCACAGCTGACATATGAAAATACATATGTTCAGTAAAGCAGAATTAAACCCAGAATTTGAGTTGCTCTTATCTCTGTTTAACTGCAGCAAGAATTTTTGTACTTGGGAGGGTTTGTGTATGATGAATGAATTAGTGAGTTGGTGCCCAACAGATATGTGTATAGATGTACTTGTAGGTATATACAGATTTGGGGTTTGAAGTAGAAAATTTAAGGGGAAAAACATTGTGTTTGGAAGACCTTCCCCATGTCTAATTGAACCTTCAATGTATTATCAGTTACTAAAAATAAAATTAAGAAATACTGGGTCTGAATGTTTCTATTGGTTTATACTTTGTTACCTTTTTTGAAGACTGATTACTGCTCAAGTACAACTCTGAGAGTATCACATCTGTACAGCATTTCTGCAGAGCTGGAGACAAAATCTGCTCAAGGAAACAAATGGCATTGCGAAGTATTTTTATATAAAGAGAGTTTCACCAGTGGGCACAGGGCTACCCACTGGGGCAGGGAACTGGAGTCCTCCTGGCCAGGGTTCCTGAACACTAGCACTGCTAGAAACACCTCAGGGGGGAGACTCACCCGTCCCCAAGATATGCATTTCCTATAGAGTGAGTGAAATGTTCTGGCCCATCTTCTCTGATCCTAGCAATGAGCTAGAGACCACAGCCTTGTCTCACTAGTCTGTATCAACACCCAGGCAAACACAAATTGTGTTTCCTCCCTTGTCTTGGCAGAAAAAAAGAGAAAGGGAAGCCACAGCTTGGAGAAAAGCATGGTGAGCCTTCCTCCTCTTTTCTCCCTTTTTTTGGCTGGGCACGTAGATGCAATCTGTATCTCTTAGGAGAAACAGCCAGGTAATATAATCATTTCCCAGTCTGAAGTGTGGTGGTGCCAAAGCCTCCCCTCTGAAAACTTTCAGACAGACTAGCTTCTTCTAATCTTGCACAATGTCTTTTCAAGATACGATTTATCTGCTTCAAAGCACAGTCTGACAGCACAGAAGAGAGAAAGCTTCCTTTCCTGGGATGATGAGCAGCATGACAGAGGAGAGCTGTGCCTGCTGCTGATGGTACAAAAGGACGACAACACTACAGCTTGCTGACACTGCTGCAGAGCTGAGTGTCTGGAACACAAGTGCCCTGCTCCTCTGCTCCACTGGCCAGGTCCAGCCAAGCCCACCTTAGCTCCAGGATCCTTCTTCACCCCATCAGCCATGCTCCTTCTTCCCCTCAAGCAAGTGTCAAGACAGGGTAGACCTTCTGCATGTGTAGGGTCACTTGTGGACCTGCAGGTCCCAAGAAGAGAGCAGGGAGGGAGTAGGAGAAGAAGATAGGTTTGTGCTGGAAACGGAGTTCTGCACCCTGAGGGGAGGAGGGCAGGAGTCACCCCATACCCGTACCCTGCCCTCCATAAAGAGTTTATAAATGAGGCGTGAGGTATGAGAAGTGGGATATGAAAGCCTTTCAAGGCTCTGGTCTATCTGGGGACTGATGAGCACATAAAGAAGAAAGAAATTGACACCAAATCTTCCAAAAAACTCACTGACCACTTGCTAGAGAAGCTTGATAGCACTATAGTATGTGTTTATACCTTCAGACATTTTTAGTGTCAATATCATAAAAGACTTGAACTGTGTTTTCCATAAAGAAGGAACTTTATACACTGGATGCTCTCAGTTTGGCAGCTTAAGCTGGCATCAGCCAGCTCCATTTTGAACATGCCTGAATGTGAGTTTCTGTTTGCTACCACCACAGAAATTGCAGCCTATAGAACTCTGTTTCACTTTGCTGCAATTGTGCAGAGCTTGGGAAAGTATCTCAAAAAGCTTGATGTTTTCTTTGGACACTGAAGATCCAGATGCATATCCAGTGGTAATTGTGGCTTTCCCATTATTTTTGGCTTGAATTTATCCTGACCTTACCTGTGTAGAGGTGCTTTGTGCTTGCTGCTCCCTCCCGTGACTGCCTCTCAAATGCTATTTTATGTATAAACTTCACAATGCACAAGAATACAAAATTTTTCCCATGATTATAAATGTTTCATAAAATTCATTTTTAAAGAAAAACATTTTGGCATTTTTTAGTAATGTGAATACAATATTAGGCTTATAAGCATTTAAATGAGTCACATGCTTTGTTAGTCTATTTCAGAAATTTTTCTTTGTATGTGAATGAAAAATTTAAAAGGAGATGCTTCTGAAAGAAATAGTGCTGAACATAGCTGTATGAAAAGCGATCTAAAATTCCTGACAGAGGTAAAGAAAAAGAAATTAAAGTGTCCATGATGAAGGGGGGGTCTAAGAATGAAAGATAAATTGTTCCTTGCACGTGCTGTGTCGAAGCAGTTGTTGCTCAAAGCTCTTTACAGGCTTTATGCCCACACACTGAGCGAGCTGCACATCCTGACTAGCAATGCTGAGTAAGATGCAGAAAGGGGAACTCTGCTCAGGGACTGCCAAGATTAAAGCACCTCAGAGGCTTAAGTTTGCACTTTTTCTGTCCTTGTACTGGCTGATAAGGCAATGTCAGCCCACAAAGATAGGCCTGATCCCACAGAGATTTCAGACTCCAAATAACTAACAATAAATCCAAGGGAAAAAAAATGGAAATCAATGGAGTCATTACTCTGTGCTGTTAGGTGTAATAGCAAAGGAAAGCTTTAAGGAAGCATACGAAGGAAGATAATAATACATTTTGCGGAGCTTCTCATAAGCATGCAAGGCTGCATAGCAAAAAGGACATAATTGCCACTTTGAAGATTAAAAATGGAAGAATAGAGGCCAGCATCATGAGATAATTTGAGGAAGACACAAGATTTCACTGCTTGAATGTATGCATTTTATGTAGCATGGTATGCCCAGGAGATGAAAAAGGACTGACTTAAATAAAAATGAAGAAGTGGGAATGAGAAGTTTTAAGAAAAGAGAACTATAAAGTCTGTAAGAATAGCTGCTATAAAAAGGACATTTACATGCTAAGAAGGAAGAAATAAAGGATACAGCTGAAGACTGTCAAAATAGCTCTAAGCCAAATGTGAAATAGTTTCCAGTAATTCAGATCCCTCATGGGCAGGCAGGTCTTGGACTCTCCCCTGCAAGGGAAACACTCTGAGGCTGGTGTGGTATGACAGCGTGTCCTCCAGTATGCTCTCCATGTTCCACATGCCAGCCAGCGAAAAGGAAACGGATTGTAGGGGAAATCGCCATCTGCTTTTGTCAATAAAAAGACCGCGTGCATGGCTTGAGCCTAAACAGACTGAAGCCAGCCTTTCATAGCTGCATGGAGACCTTACTAAGTAGGAGAAAGTATAATTTAAAAGGAATAAACAAAAATTACTATGACACAACTTCATCTGCTCTGTATAGACTCCAACATTGTATCACAGAAGGCATGGGAACTTATAAAGGCAGGGGTTCACATTAAACCTATTATTTTCTCAGCTTCCTAGGACCTAGTTTCAAGAATATTATTACAGATATTGTTTTCTAACACTTTAATGTAACTTGTACTATACAGGAGAAAAAAGATTGCAAAGTTTCTCTTTCCTATAAATGCATACAGAAAGTATTTGTATGCCCCATTCACCGAAAGTACCTCACAATCTTCGGCACATTTATTCTTCCAAGACACATAAGAGGGTGTATTAATATCCATGTTCCATAAAACATTTAGCTGAAGCACAAGGTCTCAGAAATGCAATATCTTGAAACTGAAGTCAATGTAGGTGTAACTGAGGCAGCACTGAAACCAACATCACACACCAAATCGCACAGGACCACACCACGGCTGTGGTGGGAATGCCCCTCTGCAGATCATTTGGTCCAATCCCTCTGCTCAAACAGGGTGACCTTGTGCCAGTGGCCCAACACCATGTCCACGTTACTTTTGTAGGTCTCCAAGGTTGGAAATTCCACAGCCTCTTTTTGGCAACTGAGGGGACACTGGCCAGCCTATAGTTGGCCAGATCCTTCTTCTTGCCCTTCTTGGTGATAGGAGTGATATTTGCTTCCATTCATTCATCAAGATTCTGCCCTGATCACCGCAACCTTTCAAAGATAACCAACAGTATCTTTCAGTGACTTCAGGCAGCTCTCTCAGCTCCCGTGGGCACATCCCATCAGATCACATGGGCAGTGATACAGTGAGTTTATTTAAACCTTCCTTTCAACAGTGTCCTCCTCCACCAGAGGTGAGTTTTCCTTGCTCTAGACTTTCCCTTTGGTCCCAGAGGCCTGGTATTCCTGCAAGCTGGTTTAACCAGCTAAGACTGAGATGAAGAAGGTATTCAGTAGTGTGGCCACTTCTATATCCTTTGCCACCAAGGCCCCTGCCCTATTCAGCAGCAGGCCTACATTCCCCCTAGTCTTGCTTTTTCTGCTGAGGTACATGTAAAAGCCCTTCTCATCCCTCACCAGATTCAACTCCAGGTGGACTTTGGCTTTCCTAACCCTATCCCTGCACACTGTGTCTATATTGTTCCTGGGTCACCTGCTTCTGCCTCTTGCATGCTTCTTTTTTATGTTTGAGTTTAGTCAGGAGCTTCTTGCTCATCCATGCAGCTCTCCTACTGCCTTTGCTTGACAGTGGTTTGATAGCAGCTGGGGCACAAGGTGTGTTTAAAATTATAAACACAGAGCATTCAAAGCAGCAAAATTTTCTTCACCAAGGTGTGGAGTCAGTTCACCTGTGCTTATCTTCATGTCTGTTCCAATACCCACAATGAGATATACTACAGCTAATGCCCCAACCCAGCACCCTGGTCTGCAGGGCAGATATACCTACAGAGGGTAACTCCGATCACATGGACAGTCTGCCACAGGGCAGGAATATGAACATAAATATTCACATTTTAAACTAGTTCTTTTGCCAATAACCCCTCCTGTCTTCTGCGTTACGCATATGTGCCATTCTAAATCAAACAGCTAAATTTGTAATTGTCAACCCATTTCTTTTAACACCTTCTAATTTACTCTCCTGCAGCCTGCAGCTTTTGAGCCTCAGAACTGTTGTGTCTTGCAATACTGGTTACAAAAATTACCTCCCAGTTGTCCCAGTGGCTACATATTCAAAAATCAGTATGTGGCTGCAGGAATATTTATACAGCAAACTTCTAAAGCTGCCGTTAAAAACAAAAAACAAAACAAAACAAAAACAAACAAACAAACAAAAAAAAACCAAAACAAAAAAGACCTCATTACTCATTTCTTACACTAAGAGGTTGGATCACCCCCCTCACTGTGCAGACAGTAATTTCTATTACTTACTAAATTTCAATTGGTGGCTCCTGTCCTATGTATCCATACGCCTAATGACTACGGCCCTTGCTGCATAAGTAAGGTGGACTCTTCAAGGGGTTTGTAGAACTGGGTATGACATTAATCTTCTTGCATCAGACTATTATGAAAAGCAAGGTGCTAAAAGACAAAATATACATCAAATAAATCTTTCTAATATGAAAACGCTTAGACATAATATAAACCAAAATAAAATCGTGGTTGGTAAATAATACTGGAATGATATTCTGAATAATCTGATTCATTCTTTCACAGAGCCAAAGAAAAGAAGAAAAAAATAAGACATATGTAATATGAAGTGTCAATGAACCTGTTCTTCTGTTGAGGGATTACAAACTGCACCTAAATCTACAAAAGGACATATGTGTGTTTTTGTCATGCAAACCCAAACTTAGAATTAAAAAACCATCACTCAGTTGCTGACTTCATCAGACTGGACCCAGGAAGTCTGGCTTGAAGGTATGATCTCTCACTGCTTTTCAAAATGCCAGAACAGAGGAGAGTCTGGAAGTGGTGCTCAGCCAGTGGACTGTGTCCCACATCAGTCATCCTGTCTCCAAAACATTTCAGAAGCAGCTGCCCAAGGGCCTTCCCTGGAGAGACACAGAGGAGGTCTCTGCATGTGTTATGTCTGGAGCAATTGATGCTTACATGGGCATTGACCCACCCTGCATGTGACAGAGGTCCTGCCACCTGAAGGGGGTGATAGGGAAGGGGCCATGGCATGCAGTCCTCCATACCGCCAGTATAAGCCATGCAGCTGACCTGCCTCACTGGAAGCATGACAGTGCCAGGTTTCCCGGTGCTCAGTTTGTTCCACTTTGCAAAAAATTATTATTTGAGGGCCCAAGAATGAGATAAAAAAGGGATGGTGACTGTGTATTGTAGTCGCTGGGTCAGACTGCTAATGCTGGGCTGTGGGTGCCGGCCCTTGCTTGCTCCAAGAGCTAGAAACTAGAAAACAGTAGCATTTTCAGAGGAGCAAGGACCCGAGGCAAACTGTCTCCCACTCCCAGGTAAGCACTCGAAACAATTAGACTGCAGAAACATGCTGGAATTTTGGACCAATTATCATGTAATTCTCCATGCCAGTGAGTTAGTCTGAATTCGTTTGCTGAGCAGCTTCAGCAAGAGAAAATGGAAACATTTGTGCTCACACTCCCTCACCCTAGAACTTCATGGGAAAAGCAGGGGGAGGTAATTGAAGGGATTCAGATTTTCTTAGATGGGAATTAAGCCCATGTTTCCTGAGCCCCACCACTGAGCTGCTGGATGAAAGGGGACTGCCTCTTAAGCTTTCAAAGGGGCTAAAGCACCTCACGGCAGGAAAGAGGTCAGAGCGACAGCTCCCGAGTGAAGGGATATACTTCTCTACAGCTGAATATATGGAATCCAAGCCTCTGAGACAGGCACAAATGCTTCATATTTCCTATGTCAGTTGTCTTTCTGTGTGGCTGGGCATTATATGACCACTGATACCAAATCTGTGCTTTAGTAGGACACCAGACAGTACAGGACATGCACACATCTGCTAAGTTGACTGGGATGCACAACACAGAGTTTATTCCAGCTACCTGAAGCAAACAGTCTTCCTGAGCTGAGTATAATAATAATAATAGCTATAATAATATTAACTGCAGCTTGTACTGGCTTAGCCTTTTGCACCTTGTGGCTGCAGTGTATTTGTTCAGGCAGTGAGAATCATAAAACCAGGCTCAGGCTACCAGCCTCTACCCGCCAGCTGGGCAAATTACAGACTTTGGCACTTGGCTTTCTCCCCGCAGCCTGAGCCCTGCAGAGAGCCTAGGCACTTGACGTGGAGGTTGTTAATTCCACAACCCCGAGCCCTTGTTTGATTTAACCCTAAATCAGTTTCAATTCACAGCAACTAAATATCAGGAACCCAAGTCTCTGAGTCAAGCACAAATACTTCCTACTGCCTATTTTTGACAGCTTTCCATTTAGCTGGGGCCATCAGTTTCATTTCACAGCTTGTGACACTTTTCAGCGTAATTGTGCATGGTTCCACTCTCGTTTAAGTCATGCCCCCCACCATATAGCTGGAATTCATAAAAAAAAAAATTTGACGAGGCATTACCTGTCGATGCCATTCTAATGAATACCTGGTTATCGGGCATTTTTTACTCAGATCACACCTCCCAGCAGAACTGAAAGACAATCATGAAAATGGGAATGAGCAGAAGCTGCAGAAAAGGGGGATTGTGTGAGGCAGTGCTTCTGCTGAAGCAAATGACATCGGAACTACAGCTTAACTTTCTGCTGAATCAGGTTATCACCTGCTTGTCATCGCTGCTACTTGTCTGGCCACACTGAGAGTTACAGAAGCTAAACCAGCAGGAAATCAGCCTTCCCCTCTCAAAAAGGGAAGGGGGTAGGGGAAAGAGAGAGAGAATAGTTTTCTGCTGGTTTAACTCTCTAAAATGGCTTATTGGGAGGTCAGAGGAAAGCCAGTGCTTGCACCACAGAGGGAGTGGAGCTGTAGGGCCACAGCACAGGAATGAAGGGAGCAAAAGATTCCTGCTGCATTGACTTAGCCTGGGTAAAACTCTCGAGGAACTACAGTCAGAGCAGGATGTATCCTGAGAATTGATGGGTCTAAAATGTTTACAGCTCTCTGCTGCGGGGCTACTAGCTCCACTTACTTGTCCATGCACTGCTTAATGCAGTGGAGCCCCACTGCCCATCTTTTGCTGCTGCAATGTGGTTCTTTAAAGCAGAATCAGCATATAGCCAGGATCAGTCAGTGAGTGGCATATTTGTGCCTTCCCTGTATGTTGTTTCTTGCTGATTGCTTTTAAGGGAGGGGCTTGAGTTTAACTGAAGTGTTTTTGCTTTTGTATGATCTAAGGAATTTTTGTTTTGGGTTGGGTTTGTTGTCAGTTTCTCTTATTGTTGATTTTAGTTTGTTGGTCCTTTATGTTTTTCCCCAGAAGTAACCAGCCTCATTCCTGCAAGCTGGTTATCTAGTTGGTTAACAGATTATGTTTTTATTAGATATGAGAAAGACAAACTGTATGATACTTTTAAAATATATAAGCTCTGTTAAGTTTTCAATTTCCCAGCACACCAGACATTCAAACAGTCTGTATCCTATTTAACAAACATTGTTGAATGTATTCAGTTAATAAAAGCTTAGCAAATATTAGTAAAGGGCTTGTAATGGTTGTGAGTGACATAAAGGTTAAAAACTTTCGATAGCATAGCACCAAACTGGAGTAAAGCTTGAAGAAACTGAAGTGCTGTGTTAATAAGAAATCGCAGCACTGATTAGAACATCACAAACTACTCATTTGTCAGAAAGAGGAAAAGATGCAACTACCCTACAAATCTGACTTAAGTTTTAGAACTGAAACTTTTAACGTTATTCAGATCATACTGTCCTGTTCTCTCGTTATCACAAAGTGTATACAAATTAAAACAAGAACAAAATTCCATCACTGTTCCAGCCTGACATTTCCTGAGAAAGCGAAATGTTTTCTTTCCTATGCATAAGCTACACTGTTTCTCCTTAATGACAGGACAGAAGAAGGAAGGGCTTTGAGGCAGGTTGGCATATACGGAACATTATCTCTTGGTATAAACTTTATATATTTTTTTTGCTTTGCTTGCTGCTCTCCCTCCACAGAGGAAAGGTCTCCATGCATCTCAGGACACAAGGAGGCTTCCCAGTACCTCCCCAGAGCTTGATAGCCCAGAGGAAAGACACAAAAGGAACACCAGAAAGCACACATTGTTTCAGGATTTCTGTAAACACTGGATTCCAGCTCCCAAAACCACTCTTAGATTCACTTTCTTTAAAGGCTTGTCTGGACGAGGATAAAGGTGTATTTAGGAAAAAAAAAAAAAAAAAAGGGGTAAGTGAAAACTTTTAATTAACATGGTTTCAAATTCTCAGTTTTGACAGGGTGTGTTGCATTTTAGTGCATTTGCCAGCAAACATGTTAAAATACATTTGTGTCCCATCTAACATTGCAAGTTAGGACATGTTTATAAAAGATTCAAAAATTAACAGAAGTTAAAACGTGTTTACGATTGTGCTTCTACCTTAGTTGAGAGTGAACGTCACTGATGGGTTTTCCAGGGGCTCCAAAGAGAAGCTGCCATGCTGGCAAGGAGCTGATTTTTAGCTGCTTTCTCCTTTTCTTGAACTGTCAAGTGAAAGTAACATTTCATTTACCTGCCATGCAGGAATGGATGAAAAGGTGTGTTTATACAGTATGGGGGAAAAAAAAAAGAATAAAACTGGGTATTAGTGAGATGGGAGGTTGTATGGCAGTTACTGGGGTCAGAAGCCATGCTTTCACAGGGTGGTAAGTAGCAGTTTTGGAGGACCTGATGTAAGGCCAAGATTTCCATAGCCACATAACCCACCCAGAGCATGGCACCTCATTCAGCTGTTGTTCCAAATGTGGCTCAACACTTTGCAGGGACAACTTTGCCTCAGCTGCTCCTGGGCTGAAAGCAAGTTGCTTTTTCTCTAGTCTCCCCACAGAAGCTGTGAGCAAAGTTGACATAAGCACTACATGCCGTATATATACCTGGCTAGCTTAACAGAAGGGTTTGTAATTGTGCCCGACCAAAGTCGTAGCTGCGAGGCACAGATTCAGTATTAATGATCATGAAGTCACAGCTGAGCATCAGTAACTCTGAGTCAGCTGTGATGATGATTTGCTGGGCAGCACTGTACAAACCATTTCATCAGTCCACACCTCAGTTTTCCCCCTTCTCAAGAGGTAGAGGATGAAAATAAATCTCAGGCAAAATGTGGTAAGAGAAGTCATATTTTGGAAGCACAGTAGAAAAGATAACTCCATGTGGGGGGGAGGGTGGTGGTGGTGCAACACACAGTTAGAAATGTGAAGAGACTCTTAACCTTTGGTGGAGCCAGGGGAGGTGAATTCTGCCACCCTCCTGAGAACAGCTCCCAAACCCTATTTCTTCTTGTTCGTTTCTGGGCTTCTCAGAGCTGTCTCTGAGTTGTGCCTGTCATGTTCTTAGAAATATTGTCACCCATGCCACATGGGGGATATGATTTTTTGCTGACACAGCTATTGTGGTAAAAGCTCTACCACAAATACACTTTCTTTCAGACACCAAATCTCCAACAGGCAATATACAAGCACATTTACACTGGTACATCCTTGCTCCTGACAAAGAAATACTGCAACAACTTTTTGTGCGGAAGGCACTGTAGAGAATTGGTACTTTCACATTCACATCTCATTAGTCCCGTTGTAATACACCAATGAGGGATTATTTTGGGTTTGATGTTTGGTTTNTGCTTGGCACTTAAAGGTGTGGTGTGACAAGGAGCAGCCTGGTAACTGGTGCGCTCAAAAGGTCAGTCAAGGGATTAAATCTTGTATTTGCACCTCACATTCAAGGGTTTGAGTTCGATAGCAGAAATAGCTGTCCAGGTTGTAGCGCACTGGAACTGACAAAGGGAGTGTATATATATTCCAGGCTTCCTGCTTGTCCAGAGACTCTACAGAACTTGTAGAACTAAACACGTAGAATAACATCAGTCATTTCTTTCATTTAAAGTTGTAAAATATTGAAATAGAAAACATTTCAAAAGCATAATGCAAAGCATACACTGTCAAAAATCCCACAACAGTCACTCTGTGACATCTTTCAGTGACGCTACTCTGAAATTCACATGTAGCTACCGTGGAAAGTAAAACTGCCCATGTCCACGCAGGTGAAACTGCATATACCCGTACAAGGTGGACAGATGACTTTTGATACTGATTGTGAAGTCCTCTCATGGTCTTCCAGCAGGTCTTCTCTTTATACAAACCGGTGTAAAAAAAAACAAACAACCCCCCAAAACAACAACAACAAAATCACGATCTGCTTCATATCCGCATTAAAAGGAGGAGAGAAAGCGCGACGCGTGGAGTCCCCTTGGGAAGCGGAGGAGGATCACGAAGAAGGAAGCTGTCCGGCTGTCCGTGCCCCACGGTCGTGCCGCCGTCACGCCGCCAGGTGAGCCCTCCGCAGCACTCTCCATCCCCTTCTGACGCCGGTGCCCTCCGCCGCCCACCACTGCCCCACGCACCCCCGGGGAGGGCGGCAGGACACGGACCCCTGGAGAGCGGCTCCCGCCACCGTGGCCTCCGGCAGCAGCCGCCGCCGCGGCGCCCCCGTTCCCCCCGAGCCCAGCCCAGCCCAGCCCCGCCGCAGCGGGGCCGGCGGTCGCAGGTGACGCCGGGGCGAGCAGAGCTGCCCCCGCCCCCGCCAAGGAGCCCCCGCC
>VXBJ01006039.1:427972-467208 GCA_013400055.1 Nycticryphes semicollaris
TTTTTTTTTTTTTTTACTGCATTGGTTGCCTTGGTGAAAATGCTCATCGTAACTGTTGTAATTTCAACAAATTCTCTCAGAATTGGAATGCACGTGACTTAAAAATGTGTGATTTCAAGCTGGTTTTCCTGTCTTGTGGGTTGCTGTGGTTCTTTTTAAGCAGAATGTTATTATTGCTGTGAACAAGGTAACTTCTGTTATGCTGAAACAATGCCATATTTTTAGGTAAAACTTACACTGGAATCTAAATTTTCCTGACTAAGGGCTCTAGAGATTTGCTTCTGTTATGTTTATTTACTTAGGCCGAGGCAAGAGTCTTTCCTTGTTCAAGGTCAAAACTTGGTTGTACGAAAGTCCTTTCAAATTTCATGCCTGTCTTGGTAATACCTCAATTTCTGACTCTCCAACTCACAATGTCTGACCTCAAGTACTTGAGTTCTGTAGCTGGTCCCCGATAGTTATTAATGTGGAATTGTGGAAACGTTGCCTTCAGGCAAGGAAGCGGGGCAAGAACAGGATAAGACAAGTTGGGGGGGAATCGGAGCCCAGTCTTTGGTTTCTACTGGGGCATGTTCACCTTCCTGCTTGTGTGCACAAATCCACTATCCACCTACCAGCTTCTGATATACCTGAAAACTGATGTTGGTTGTATGTTGCAAATGTTGGATAAAAACTGGGGTTTTACTCCCTTATTATGTGGGAGGATGTTGTCTGCGTTTTAAGAGTGTTTTTTGTTATCTAATGCTATTGGAAGCAGCTAACTCTTGAGCTTCACTTGCAGATGATTAGATAAAGGTCAAAGGTTTTAATCTGCTTTGATTGTTTCGGATTTTCCAAGTTGCAAGTCCTTTTATGTTGCTTAAAAAAAAACCAAAAAACAAAGTAGACTACGACATTCTAGTCTGAAGCTGTAAAACCAGTTAATGTTTTCCTGCAAAATCATTCCCAGAATTCAGTCTCTATGCAGTTTGTGTAGTAAAAGAGTAGTAGAAGGTCATAATTGGTGATACCTGACCCATTTCAGCATTTGTTTTAAAAGACTGAGGTAAAATGTGTTTTCTGTGATGATGTAGCTTAGTTGAAAGCATCCCGTTTCTAGGTTATGGCAAATTTTTCTACCCTGCCTAGGTCACTGGGACAGAATAAAGCAGGTGCTTCCCTTCCCGAAGTATGCAGCAAGTGAAAATTGTATATTGTGTTTATAACATACTGTGGACAGTGAGGTTAATTTGTCCTCTTTACAATTCCAGGGACCTCAGCTAATTGGCGCTGAATGGGACCTATTGCAATTGCCACCGAGTCCAGCAGGGCAGAGGCAAGGAAGCCTCTTACTCGAATAAAGGAATGTAAGAGGTGCTGCTGCTATGGTGAAGTGCCAGGGTGCCCAAAGTTGCTGTGTTGGATTGCCCTGGGGAGAGCCAGTGTGCTGGTGGAGAACTTTTCAGGCCTGATGCATGGCTGAGGAATTAGAAAGGGAAGGTGTAGCAGCCAGTTTCATCATGTGTTTACTGAGACAAGTGTTGAAGTGAGATTGCTCTGAAGCAGGAATGTTGCCTATTGAGAAGATCAGAGGAGGGCCAGCAATGGAGTCAAAAGGATGCTTCTGATTGAACAGATGAGGGACCAAAATGTTACCTCGTGAATAAAGTTGAGAATTGGGAATATGCAAATTTGAGCTGTATTATTGAGTATACTTTCTATACAGAAGTAAGAGACTCAGCTTCAGAATGGCCCTGTTTAGGGCATGGATAATGTTATCTGATAGAGGTGACATAAAACTTCAGTTAATGCTTTCAGAACATTTTGGAATCTTGAGGGGGGTTACAAGTATTATTTATACATCTTTCCCTCAGTATTTGTTCTAGAAGACATGTTTGTCGAGAACAAGACTACCAAGATACCAGTATCACCAAGTATATTATCACCAAGTATCACCAAGATACTAGGTGAAACAAGACATTAATACTTGCAGTTAGAAAGACCCTAAACAAGATACATGGAATATTGGTTCTCAAAGCTACGATTAATTTAGATAAACTGGCAAAACCATTATTCAGTTAAAAGGGAGGGGAGGTGTCTTTCTTTTCGGTTTGTTTTTATTTTTGGTGCTTAACAAAATTCTGATTTCAGAACAGCAAGAACTGGGAAGCATTGTTGGTGGTGCATGCTTTGTTATCACCAAGTAGGTAAATGTTCCAGGACCTGGGATTCTTAGGTTAAACCTTGTGCCCATGCACAGGATAACCTGCAATAGAAGAGCGCTGGAGAGGAATTGTTTTGATCCAGGCAATGCTACCTTCTGAGGTCCTTTGCAGAACCACAGCTGATACTGTTAGTAAGAAAGTGGAGACTACAGTGACTAGAGATCTCTTTTTAGGTACAATCCAAACTAGACTCTGTCTCCTGATGTTCACAACTTAGTTTCTAAAAAAGTGACCAAATATAGAATACCTATGAATCTATTGGTTAGGGAAATTGTACTCACTGAGTAGCTCTAATAGCTGCAAGAAGTGACTTGTTAGCCTATACTGGAGTACTTATCTCTCCGAAACTTGGTATGTAGACCAACCTGAATATTTTAAATTAATTTGATAATGCAAAAGCCATGCTTACAAAGGTGACCTGCTATTCAAAGGAAACAAAACCCCTTGTGGAGCTGTTGTTCCTTGCTGGAAAAGAACTGTTCTGGACCAGTAAGTGACGACGTGCATAGGCAGGACCTTTACAAAAGGAGAGTGACAGAAAGAAAAAAAAAACAACAAAAACCAACCACCAAAGCCCAAACCAAACCAAACTTTAGTAACTAAAGGAAGGAATTGTTTTTTTCTAGCCCTCTGGAGCAAGGCTGTCATCGGTGTAAACTACCCCCCTTCTGTCTTTAAAAAATACAATTTAATTATGAGAGATAGTGTTTCCACCAGAGTGCAAAGCCAAGCTTTCAAAAATCATGGAGAAAAGAGTCCAAAATAGATGAAGGCAACGTTTCTCAGGAATGAATCATTAGGTCAGTCACAAGCCCTACATCGCGGTTCAGGAGCCTGTTAAAGGGAGCTTACCAGACACAGCACCTCTGAGGAGACTGAGCAGCATTTTCTACCTTGGTAATCAAACAAAATGGCAGAAATAATGAACTGATGTGCATGAAGGAACAAGTTGAGGTTTTTTCCTCCAGTTTTAGTTTTACATATCCTGCATATGTATTTGGTTCTAATATAGATCCAAGAAGAAGACTTAAAGCAGTGGAGAGAGAATAATTCCAAAATTTCTCTGAATCCCTTTCCCTGGATGTTTTTACACAGGTATATTTGAATTCTGTTTTAATATTTTATTCTGATGTTTAACATCTAACTTTGCAAATTAGTGCTCACATGGAGAAACAAAGCATATGTATACCAAATTAGATAAGGAATTTTTTGAAGGACTCATTTTGGCCTCATTCTTCTGTCACTGAGACCTGTGAGAGGGAAGCTAACCAATACAAAGTGCTTCTAAATTTCCCCCATAAATGTTGCTGATGGTAAGAGAAATGGATTTGATTCTTCCCAAAGTGTCCACTTGCAACCTGAAATGGAATATGCGCAGCAAAAAGACAAGAAAAGTGACTGGGCTAAGAGATTAAAGACACACAGGATCACACTTGCAAAATGGGCAGCTGCAATTTCATGTGTTGCTGTCACAAATGACAAAAATGAAACGCCACTGGAAAGTTATCCCGGTTATTATATATGCAAGAGTTTACACCCCGAAGGCACATCGGGTTTAGCCTTTTCCCTGCTACCACTGCACGGAGTCTGTCTAATATTGACAAGCTAAAGTGATATCGAAGAAATGTATTTAAAAGTCCATATGGATAAATCATTGGAAAAGTTTGCTATTTTGAATAAAAACCCAATAATTTTTGGTAATCACTCATATGCACTGAATGCTGAGTTGTTTGGTAAATTTTTTGCCTTTGTGTTGTCTACATGGAAAGTTGTCATTTCAAGAACATGAAGCTTCTAAATTTATCATAAATTGGGCCAAAAGGGAGAAAGAAGGCCAAAATACCTTTCCAGTGATGTTAGAATAGGACCATCAACTTTAATAAACAGGGAAGACAGATTCAACTGTTCTCTATTTAAATCCCAGTGCAAATCTAATCTAATCTAATCTAATCTAATCTAATCTAAGGAGGCTTTAGGGTTTCAACTTGTGCCTTGTTGTTGTTCTTGCATACATGTTTTGATAGTCATTAGTTTAATTATCTGTGGATGTATAGAAGTAGAAACAAAATAGTTCTCCTAAAATTTCTCTCCTCCTAAATGCTTCATGGTAGACATACCAAGTGTAATTGCAAGAGGCAATCACTACAAATATTCTGCCTGGGTTCTGTCATGTAGAGATACAAAAGATGGACGTGCTAAATTCCTGAGGATTTTAGGAGAAATAATACACTTTTCGTATTTTGTGATAAAGATAAAATGAAGAACATGCACAGTATAACTCTTCAGGAAAGCCACACAAGTTCAAGTGGCACTGTAAAAGGGAGCTGAACACAAGATGTTCCCAGTAGCAGTTGAGTGAAGCAACACGCATGGAAGAATCGCACCATTTATAAACAAAACTGGTGATTTAAAAAAAAAAAAAATCCATTATCTTACTGCAGGTTTCCTTTCTCAAGGATCTGCTGCATTAAAGGCAGTTGAATAGCTGATGACAGTGACGTGGCCAGCTGGGAAGGAATCCCGGAGGAGGAGCACAGCCAGGGACCACTTCTGAACAGCAGCACAAACAAAGGGTCATTCCTGTAAGAACTACTATTAGGAAATATTTATATTGTGATACAGGCTCAAAAAGCTCAGATTAAATATGAGCCTTGCTTGTGCCGGGCACTATGTAAATATATACCAGAGACAGTCCCTGCTCTGAAAAAGCCTCCAGGCTAAATGCAGAAAGGTTAGGCTCTTTCACTTCCTACCATTGTTAAAATCACATTTCTATTTGTCTTGGTCAAGATTATGAAGCGGGAGGGAATTAATTACCAACTTCCTTTTTTTTTTTTTTTTTTTTCTTTCTGTTAAAGAGATATGTTATTTGCAAGTTTCTTTTCTCACTTCCAAGTTCTTTGCCTTCATAAAAGCTGAACTGTGATATTTTCATTGCCATACATAGTGATGGGCATTTGAAGCAATAAAAAAGATTAAATTAGAAGTGGCTCTTGAGTGAAAAGACCACAAAGCCCCAGAACGTTGAAATGTAGCTAGAACCAGATTATCGACAGCTCTCTAGTGACACGTTGAGGCTATTTTCGTGTACTGAAACTGAAATACGTTTCAGTCTTTCGGGTGGCTGTTTTGTGCACTGGCAGCAATACCCACCCTGGGAGTAGTGTGACTTTGGGGGAGGAAAAGAAGGGAGGCACCTCGTTTGTGGAGAATATTTACATGTAGATATATGAATTTTCTTTCGGGTCGGTTCATTTGTTATGAAAATATGTACTCACCTTTATTAAATATTGGCATATTAAAGTATGGAAATGAAGATTCTTTGTGGATTTTGTTTTCTAATAAGAAAATGCCTTAACAACCTAACTTTTCCAGTTATTATTTGTGATTCCTAAAAGTGTTAATCAGAAGTTTTTGCAGTCCAAATTGTGTTTTAAAACTACATATAGCAGAAGAAAATGTATGTGTTCAGCTATTTACTGTAAAGCAGAGCTGCTGGGAAATTGATTCGGACCCGGCATCTGAAATACCGTTAGTCCTCATGAACCCGCAGCCTGATGGGATGCATGTGTATATAATGCATTAAATAGAAGAAGCAGCACATCTATTGGAGATTTTTCATATTTATTTTCACATAGCATTGAAAGAAAATGGCCTTACTGATTTCTTAAATTGATTGTATTCACTATCATTTCTAGCACACTGTGCCTTATTTATCAGAGGCACTTACCCTCAAATCATAAGTTCAAAAAGTTCTCCAACTTTTCCTGTGATGTAGACAGGAATGGTAGTGTAGGGATTGCCTGATGACATTTTCACCATCATGCTGCATAAATCAGCTAAAGTGGTAAAAATGCTTGTGGTTTGGCTTTATTTATAGTCTCTGTATTGCTAGCAGCATGGGAGAGCTATGGGAGGGAATTTCCCTAAAATTGTTGTAGCCAGTGTAACCACTGAGACATCTAGCACTTGTCACTACCAAGCGTGTTAAACTTGGAAAAAACTCGATCTACAGCATGCCAAGAGGAGGAAAGAATAAGTTCATAATTAAAAAAAAAAAAAGTACCAGCCAAAGAATTTCACACAGCATTAGGAAACTGGACGAACCATTTCTGAGCTGTTAGTGAGAACTCTTGACAACAAAAAGAAATGGGATAGAGAAAGGCAAATGCAGTATTGTTTTTAGGTATGGTTTCACAAACCATACTTGGAGAAAAAGAGGAGTGAGGAGTGTTTGTCGAGTTGAAAAACAAAAAAAAAGGGAGGGAGTGGCAAAAAACCAGAGGGACGTAGGTATTATGAGGAACCACAACACTATGACACAAGGACTAGGGAAATTACAGACAAAGTAGCCAACAAAGATAACTGAAAAAACACTAGACAAAATGCATTTATAGGGGAATAAATTGGTAAGAAATGGTCAAGATAAGCTTCACAAGAATAAAACGTGTCAAGTCAATGTAATTTTCTCTTCTGACAGTATACCCAGCCTAATAGTTCAGTGAGAGTCAGGAACTGTGATGGATCTTGACTAATTTTTTTGATGCTGTCCTAGGCAATATTCTCATAAGCACAGCCAGGGAAATAAGAACTAGGACAACAGGTGCTGAGTGAAGTCAGCTGAAAAAAAATAACCTTAAAGTATAACAGTCAATGGCTTGCTGTCATACTAGGAGGACTGGAAGTGCACATGAAAGGGAACTTGGAATGATATTTGACTTCATATGGTAATAAACTGGTGACATGATCCAAAAATCAAGTAGAATTTCAGCAAAGGGCTATGCTTCAGGAAAAATAAGAAATCCAGTTCAGAAACAGAAAAAGGAGACTACCCAGGCAACAGGAAAGAAGCCTGGGGTCAAGGTGGCTCATAGGCAGTATCATTCAAGCATTAGTCCTCTTCCAAGTGTAGAAGCAAGGACTCAACAGCGTTGCCCTGAACATCTGAAATGCATTAGAAATATGCACTTTAAGTGCAATCTTAGGCAATATGGAAATTGCACAGGAAAGCAACACACAGGCTTTACAAATTAAAAAAAAAAAAAAAAGGGGGGAGGTTTGTGTATTGCAGGTAAGGACAGATTTGGAGGGCTAGATGTTTATTTTGTTTTTTCAGCACATGAAATGTTATAATAAAGAGAAATCAGTTGTTCTCTGTGTCAACTGGAGGTGGGACCAAAATAATTATTGTAGTTTGTAAGAAAGAGGATAGTGCTTAAGTTTTAGGAAAGGCTTTCTAACTACAAGCATAATTCAATAGTCTAACATATTGCACAACAGGAAAGTTGTGGAAGACCTTCTTTCCTGTGGAGGCTTGAGGTTAGAACAGATAATCTGAAAGGGGCAGTTTGTCTTTATCCTACCTTAATGTCAGTGGTGGTCAAAAGTATATCTCAAGACTCCTTCCCTACCTATATATCTTTGTTTTTGTTCAATGTAGGGATTTCCAAAAGGTCTCAAGAGAGCAGGGAAAACTTTGTCTTGTGTTTCAGTAAAAGTTAAGCTGGTGTACAGGAAAGGGAGGGTACAATAACAGTTGTCCAGGATTTACCTCATGAGATACATATGTATAAACATCCAACTAAATAAAAATACACAGGCACTAACAGAGCCACATATAATTCTTAATGCAGTTATCAGTAAAGTCTCTAAGCAGAAACAGATTTTGGAAATAAATCAATTGTTTTTAACATTTATTTCATAAAATAATAATATAGTATTCCATTACAGGTTAACTATTCAGTCTAAAGAGTGGACTCCATTGAGTTAGGTATTATACACTCACAGCAAAAAATGAGATCCCCATTAAAGTGTATAGCCTGTATAAAAAAAGAGGTACAAACAAAACAGCACTGAAATTTTGCCATTCTGGTTTCATTCTGGTTTACCAGTAAGAGTGTCCCAGTCCTTTAGCATTTGGCATTAAAACACTTGAATTAAGTGTCTGTGGTGACCAAAAGTACAAAGACCAACTGCTAAATGTAGCAATTCACATATTTACAAGCATAGCTATCTATTATAACCTATGATAGACCTTCAGCAAATGTGTTATCTACCTAAATAGTGTTGTACAGTGCAACTGTACACAATGGCAAACACATCTGTAGCATGCTGACCAGCAGCAGATTAATCAGAAAACAAAATTTTTCAGCAGAGAGAGAGGCTGATCATTCTTCACTGAGTTCTCCCTTCTGCACTGATCTTCAGCTGCTAAAACTCGATCCACCTTTTCATAGTCTATAACCTCTTTTATATATACATACACACACTGTAATGTAGTATGTATATACCTATATACGTAGAGACAGTCTACAGCAGTGATAATCTTGTTTATCTCGCTGTACTGACCATGTTTGAACAGATTGTGGGTTTCAGGGAACGTTGTGTTAAGTGCTCCGTCATAATTTCAGTCCTTAGATACTTTGTCTACCCAAAACACACACTATTCCTTTTGATGTTTTCTTCCAATGTACATTTTAACACTCTTCTATGAATGTAACTGGTCTTATTTCAAGGGAAATTCAACCACCTGCTTCTGTGCATGTCATCTCATTAATCACTCAAGTGCCAGCAGGGAGTGTGGTGGATTTCCCCATCAGTCCATGAACAGTAATCATCACAATGTGATCAAGGTGGAGATTGAAATTTCCTGATCTCAGGCTGCTGTCAGTCAGAGCACTTAAGAACAAACATTTTTTCTTCTTTCTTTCTTTTTAAAGTATCAAAATTTCTCAATTATCCACTGAAACAACATGCAGGAATATGACTTTCAGATATCCATTAAGAGCCCTGTTTCCTCTTAAAACATGGAAACACAAAGAAAGTACAAAGCCAAGGTTGAGAAACTGTCAAAAATAAAGTTATACATGGAAACTTAACTTGGCTTCTTTTAACAACACAGTTTTCATAGAAACTTCAATAATGTCATCCTAAACATGAAGGATTTTTGTAATGAGCCTGCCTCAGCCAGCACATGGGTTTCAGTAGTACTGATGCCTCCTATGCCTGTAACCATCTGAGACGTGATTATTTTTGCAGTAGAACAGCAAATAAAACAATAATGCAGTGCTCCTCAAAACAGAACAGAATGAGGTTGACATCTCTTACATCTTACAGCCCTATAATTCAGGTAGCAAAGTCGGAATGAAGAAGAGAAAGGACTGTGGTGTGCTCAAAGCACAGAACTGGAGTTCCAGGGAATTGTACTCTGCCACTGTCTCTGCCACTGTTTTACCATGCAACCTTGGGGAAATGATTAGTCAAATATTTTAGATGTATTTTGTAGGATTTTTTTCAGACTGCCTGAATATTTACCAGTCTAGCCTAACAAAATAGGAACAGTCCATTCTTTGCTATTTAAGGTTTTCTACATGAGAATGAGGCATGCAGAAGTAGTGGACTGTAGAAATTTTGTCTTTAATCGCTCTGCACTGTATATAAGGGGGCATAACATAACTCCTTGACTTCACACATGGATTTGATGTCTAAGCTCCCTTTTATAATGCCTAGAGAAAGTTAGCTACCTGGGAAAGACATTTCCAATGCCCTGCTCCCAGTTGCCCTGTTTAGCCAGTGGGAAACACAGCAAAGAGGGGAAAGGAAGGATGTGGGGGACATTCTACATGTGTTTTTATGTACTTATTCTTACAATAGCTGAGAGTTAGAGTGCTCTTGGGAACTGCTGGTAAGCTTGCATGCCTGGATGAAGAGATCTGAATACTCATGTCACAGAAAAGTCCTCTCCCCCCTCCCCAGTGTATTCACTCTTGCAGGAGAGAAGGAATAGGAAAAGGCGAGTTTAATATCTCTCTCGCTGAGGCCTTCCTATTGGGCTTCAAATAATTAGATATTTAGTGGACCGGAGAATGAGCTACCTTAGTCTTACTTTTTCCTGGATTTAAGTACTTGAGTTTAAAGGCTTATTCTTTCTCTAAGTAGAGGCTTTTGTCAAAGGGGGTCATAAGCTTTATAAGAGTATAAAGAGGGCATGAAGTCTTAGCACTGTTGTAGCAATCTTAGCCTAAGTTTTGTATATTATTTACGTATTTTAGATAAAAAGAGCAAGAAACAGTCTGGCATATGTACATACAAGAACAGACATACAGAATTATGTCATTGTACTGACTTAAGTAAGGTCATCAGGTCTGACATTTAAACTGGTATGAACTGGGAAAGAGAGCTGACAGTACACCCTAAATCTTTTCATCCCTTATATACTGAAGCAATGGCATCCAGTCTGGCTTTCTCAAGTCAATTGGCCTTAACAGCTGGGGTTCTTGACAAATGTATCCATAACTGAGATGTCACTAAAGATATTCTTAGTAAATTAATCCCTGGCAAACTCATTTTAAACAAGGCTTTTAAACTAAATTAAGAAAAAGGGAGAGAGGAAAAATGAAAGAGGTTTACAGAGTATGCAGAAAAATGACATGTTGATTTAAAACTACTTAACCAATTTTCTTTAACCTGAGAGTGCTCTGTGAAGAAGCTATATCATAAGCCAACATAAAAATTTCTGGCTTGCCATTTTTGACTTAAACAGATGCAGAAGATTTCGATAACAACATATGGAAGATTTTTTTTTTTTTCACATCCATTTAGCTGAAACAATTTTGTTCAAACTTTACTGACATAATCCAAGAGTAAAACCAAATATGGAAATCCTCAGTCCCAGAAGAATTTAAGAAATTAATGAGAGGTGCTAAGTTGGCACTGAACTCTACCTAAACAGTCATTAGGATGGATTTTTAATAGAGCTGAAGCCATCTTGGGTACTTTGTTAAGAAATAAAAAATAAAAAAAAGACCCACGAAAATCCACCCTGGTCACTCATGAATTTTTCAAAGGACAGCCTCACCAAGTTCATTACTAGAATTTGAAATCTTCCACCAGGCCTTTAAAGAAATACCACTTTTACAGTTTACATATATATATATATCCCCATATGTCTTGCAGGAGATGAGTATTGCCATAGAGCACGAATCAACATCAGCTGCAACTTTGAAAACTAATATTAAACATGGCTGTAAATGTTTTGGTGAACAATAGAAATGGTAATTGTAAATGGTAACTGTCAGAACAGAAATTAGTAAAGGCATCCTCACCCCCTTTTAAGTCATGTCCTTATATAATGCTACAATCTCTTCATCTTTTGTACCTAATGAAGGCTTTATTTATAATTTTGCTCTGTATGCCATACTGCTGGGTTGCTGATTTTACCAAATGAGTTATACAATCGGTACGGCTCTATCTGCGTGAAGCAAATTTTTGCGGTGTAAGTTACTCTCCTCCTATGGAAGAATGGAGCTGTCAGGGATATACTCTGACATCCGTCCACGTGCTTCCAGGCAGGGCGGAATGGGGAAGCAAGACGAAAAAGTCTTGCAACCTGAGCAGGCCAGTGCCATTCATGTGGTATAATCATGAGGACAAGGCTATAGGCAGCGCTTGTGCCAACTGCTCCCCCAAACTGTGGGGACAACATGAGCGGACAAGCATGGATGTGGTGTCACCAAAAGTGACCCATCCTGCAGGAGCAGCATTGGTGGCTGGAAGGGGCAAGGCTCCAGCTTCCCTGGCTGGGTCTTCTCACGGACACCACCCCAGACACAAATTGCAGCGCAAGCTTCCCCCAGCTGCAGACCAGACCCTGCTTTGGGTGGTGGCTGCTCTTGGACTCTGCTCAGGAAAACCTCCTCGGGGATGCTGAGTGTTGCCAGCAGTGTAATGCAGCCTGGCTCCTTGCAGTTGGGGAGCAAAGTTAGCTGGCTTTTGGCCACCTCTTTCACAGGAGCCCAGCAGGGGACTAAGGGTTCCCTCTGCAGAAACATGATTCTCTGTGGCTTACTTGTAATTTGATCTATAGCTGTCAGAAATGAACGTTGCCTGTACTTACCAAGACGCATAAAATAGCATGTATAAGGACGGCCCTTGTTAAGGAACACCCATTGTTTAACTGTATTAAATGACTGTAACGAATCATGGTATTTATATAGAGAGCATTGCACTAAAACCCTAGCATAAAAATATTTTGTGTGCAGGCCTCAACTGCTAATTGATATTATCTTGCTGTGCTTTGTTCAGCCTTTGCTATGACTGCCTGAAATAAAATGGCACGACTTCAGTTTTGTCCCTTGTTGAAGATGGAATCCTGCATGTTTGCTTCATGGGAACCATCGAAGTGACTTCAGTGCCAGCATACAGAGCGGCTGCATGCAACAGGAGCAAGAGCTAATTCACATGTACAGCATTGTGGTGTGGTAAATGCTGACTTAAATATGACTAATGATATAATTAATGCCCAGACTGGTTGCTTTTCATTATCTTTTTCAGCTAAGCAAACACATTTCAAAGCTCCAAAGGAGTCAGTCAACGTCCGGAAAAGTTGATTTATCAGGAACAGGCAGCCAAAGCTGCCTTTCAAACAAATAATCCTTTCCAAAACTAAATAAGTATACGAACTATTTCCTGAAAGAAATGTGTCATTTATACAATGAAAAACACGAGTCATAAGATGGTTACTACTGCTTTTTCTCCTTTACCCCTTCAGGTTTCCTATGTTGCCAGCAATTTGAAATCTTACAAAAAGCATCAGATTATAAATGAACCAGAAAATTTAATTAAGCTTCTAATTTTCACCAAACTGACCGTACAAATTATCTAGTATGGAAGCGAAACAGCTACAATGGAAATGTCACATCATGCTATTGTACAGATTAAGAAGCATCTGATTTTAGTTCCCTTTTAACTAACATACTAATTTCTTATAAAAAAAAAATTATGTTCTTCTGTTTAAAAACTCAATGACGTACCTTTTGCAATCAGTTATACTTGTTCAAACCACCAGGTGAATGCATTAAGAACAGCCTTTGCCTCAATACTCTCTGTCAGCTGTTTATATGGGAAAAGCTGCTTTGTCTGCTTGAGACATTTCTATTCTCCTTTTCAAGAACCACCAAACACCACCCATTTGAAAAACAGAGCACTTCTGACATATTTCAAGTAGGGAAACCATTAAATGAAAATTCTCAAAATCACGGGTCACTTTTTCGAAGTGTAGATCATGAAGTTTAATTGTCCTTACAAGAACAGAGCAAATCAAGCTCTTAAGATTTTAAAAAAAGATTCAGCTGCTAAGCTTGAGGAAGATATAACTGTTCACATTATTTATTTATTATTTATTGTACAGTAGTAAAATACACTGTGTAGTATTTTATATAATGGTATTAAATATAACCCTCTTTGACCATTTTTTAAATAGAGAAGCTGTCATTTTCTTCACATTACAAAATAATCTAAGCAATTACATTGATCTGAGTTCATAAGACCTGTAATAATTACTCTTCTCAAGAAGTGTATTTAATTTTGTAAGGGTTTTAGAACTGATGCATGCAGCACGAGAGGCCTCTGTGTTAGGCTTTGAAGACACTGTGTGAGAGAAGAGTCACGGCCAGCAAGCTCTTGGGTTAGCAGACTCATGAGTGTTTCACTAGTCTCTCCTTCACGGTGGGTCTGCCTAGCTGCTCATTGCATTGTTACACCAACAAGGGTGTCACATCTTGATGAAGGAGCTTCTTTTCTCACAAATCCATAGGGCACCTCAGACTACCATAAACAAGACCCAGCGTCACAGAATTTGTGTTGTCCCAGGCAAAATATCTGTCTCGGATCATTAAGGCACCCTTTAGGAAGGCTCTGCGCCTTTGCACTTGCTGTGCCCTATCAGTCCTATGCACAAACCCACAGTCTACTGTCCAACCTATCTCTTGTTTTTTTAGCATCCACAGTTGTGGACATTGTCTACCTCGACTTTGGTAAGGCCTTTGACAGCATTTCCCACAGCATTCTCCTGGAGAAGCTGGTGAATCATGGCATAGACAAGTGTCTTCTCCACTGGGTAAAAAATAGGCTAGATAGCTGGTGCCTAGAGAGTTGTGATTAATGGGGCAAAACCTTGTTGGTGGCTTGTCACCACTGGTGTCCCTCAGAGCTCAGTTTTGGAGCCAGTCTTGTTTAATATATTTATCAATGATCTGATTAAGTGGATTGAGTACACCCTCAATAAGTTTGCAGGCGACACCAAACTAGGGGGGAGTGTTGATCTGCACTCAATGTGCTTCTGGGACCACACTGTCCTCTAGACATGGGGTGATAACCCAGGGATGACAGTTTCAGAAGGCAGAAGGCCTCTGCATGGCCTGGTGTAAGAGGAACAGCTATTTGCCCCAGACTCCTACCATATCTCAATGCCTCTTCAAAGAACACCCTCCACCCATGACTTCAGAGCCAAATTCAACTTTCCCAGCTTTTATCCCTCTTTTGACCCCTCCCAGGTCTGTGCTTGGGAAGCAGATCCCCTCCAGCCAGTCTGTAAGCCCACCCCACCATTTATAGCAGTCACCATATTGTAGAGACAGGGAATAAAAGGGCGGTGTCTTCATCTTACATGGGATGAAGGGATAGACCTAAGGGCCTTTCCAAACAGCAGTTAGTCCTAAGGAGACACACAGTGAAGTGTAAAAATACTCTATTGTTGTGAAGTGAAAACAAATTTTGTTGGCCTCACACAGAGAGGCTGCTGGCAAGAAGTAAGCTCTGAAAGCCAGTCCATGCTTGATAGCCTTCCAGGGACTCTCTGCCCCGCTGGGACACTAAAAGAAGAGAAAATATGTACACACAAGCCAGGCTTTCTAACTAGACTCAGTCTACATTGCAATGTTCACAACCAGAAAATATTTTCAGATAGGCCACCCTTGTTTATTGGAGCCCTTTGGATACCCTCAGAGTCCATTCAGTTTAAATGTATGCAGAGGTCCTTCTCAGGTGGTGGCATGAGTTGGGATGTTCTGAGACAAACAAACATAGCAAAAGCAAGTTCTCTTCAGGCCTGGCCCAGAAAAATACCTGAAAGACAGAAAGTCCACCGTCCTTCTAAGGACCACACGCCCTTAGAAACAGAGTAAACAAAAGCAAGTGCCAATAGCCCTTCCCACACTGCAGTTCTGAGGCACAAACACAGACAATAGGCTGTTTGTCCGTGCACCCATTAAAAAGCATCTGTTATTACAGGCTATGAAAACATAGACAGGGCACCATGGCCCGAGAGGTAAAAGCAGCCAAAACAAAAAAGTCCAGGAAGAGTTTACATACCACAATGGTCCTACAACACACTTCTTCTGACCTCCATAGCCATGAGCTGCTTTGCTCCCTGCAGCTACTGGTTCATCTGCCTCTGGCCAGGGGGGCACACTGCCAGCATTCAGGAAGCTGCAGCCTCTCCCACTGATGCTTGCAGAGCTACAGGCAGTCCCACCGCTGCAGCTGCCTGCCAGCTGCAGAGAGGACACACTGGGAAGCTCTGTTGGGATGATCCCTCCTCCTAGCAAATCTATGGCACTCTGCTCTCAAAATATTCCTAATACACCCCTGTACCTGCTCCTAGATTACTAGAGACCAAGATTGCACTATTCCCACTTAGTCTGTCCTTCCAAGTGTCCTGGAGAAAGTGGTTGTAGACCCATGTAACTTCTACAAGAACCTGGACTTTCTGGAGGTAATGAAGTGCTCTGCAGGAAGAACAACGAACAGAGCAAGTTTTGTTCTACTCTGTGAGCATTCAATGAAGATATGGGATTAGCTAGAAAGGGCAGTGTGGAAATATGTTTTTTAGGGACTGTACAAAGATAGCTTGTCTGTCTCTTCATATTGTTTGACCTAGAAAGGAAAAAGAAGTGAATCCTTTCTTTGACTGTCGCAATTGCACAGCTTGGAGCAGTCAAACTGTCTACCTTCCTACAGGAGATGTGACAGTTCCCAGACTGAGCCAGAAAGCTGCATTCCTTTACTTTGAAGAGCAGACTTATAATTCATGAGCATCAAAATCGAAAGGGAGCTATAAAGTTTTCTCAAATAATAATAATAATAATAAAAAGAAACAACAGCTAGAGCTTCAATTATACATGTAGGCTTTGGATCTGTTTTTAGCATTTTCACATGATAAAAGGCATTGGCTGAACCAGAAAGAGATGACATGGGCCAGATGTTAGGGTGCTTTATAGAAGATTTCTGTCACTGCCTGGCATCAAGTTGTCTTGGCCATTAGCAGACCCATCCTCAGGCCAGGGAGGATTCCTCTTACTTCTTCCACACCACATCCTCATGCAGGCAGTGTGGCAAAGGCAGGCGGGAGAGGCAGGCAGCCACTTCAAAACAACCAGCATCACTCAGAACTTGGTTCTGGTGGCCCAAAAAAAGGGAGACCCCCAAAGACATCTGTTTCACTTTTCTTCCTTAACTACTACATTTTGTACAAGTCACATTAAGGAGTCTTTTCCAGTCCACTTACAGGGAAAAAAGATCTCCAGTGGTTTTCAACAGAAGACTCTGACAGTTCTCAGTGCTCAAATTTTTTGTCCATACAAATATGGAATTGCAGATTTTCATTTTTTTTTCCAAAACGGCATAAAAATTCATCAGGCAGGCAGTCACAAAATTCTCTTTCAGTCTGTTTTCCTTGTAAGAGCAAATGGCTTTTAAAAATGGGGGCTGAAGTATAACAATTGAACTAGTTTGAACTTATATCTTGTTAGTAGTGTACATGCACAGCTTGAGGGACACACAGAGTCCTTTCCTTCTTCCCAAAATGCTCTCCTTTTCATTTTTAGCCTACCTGTACATTAATAGTATGAACGGCTTTAGGATTGACCTTTCTCTCAATGACCTTACTTTCCTAGCAAAAAAATATGCCTGTAGGGAAGTTCTTCCCACCTCGCCATATGCATCATACAAAGTCTCCACTGCTCTTTGTCCTTCTCCAAAGTCCCACAGGATCAAGCTCCTCTGGTCCCTGAAGGTTTATCTTTCCTTCCCCCAATCCTCCCCAGAGCTATCAAGGGCTTGCCTGTGGAGGACTGACAGAGAGAAAGTAGTTGTCCTCCCAATTACTTGGCTCCCTCCTGTTTCTTCCCCAAAGCATGTAAAATGAGAAAGGATGCCAATAGCATTGCCATCTGCCCTGGCTGCTGAGAGTCAGAAAGGAGAATTAGAGTAACCCTTGCACATACTTTCTGTCAAGTAGGCACCCCTGTGTTTTTAGACAGAATTTTGTATGCAAAACCACACATATTTCCTCTGCACAGCACAAGCACAGGGACTTCAGTCCATAGGGACACTCTGCACACGTTGCCTGCCTGAATCCTGTATGTCAGAAACACTGCTATACATAGAAGTGGTTTGTCCACAAAAATTGGACACAAATATCCATAAATCCCAAACACAGTAAACTAGACATTGTAAATTCTATCTAAATAACCTTTCCAGATTTTTCTGGAAATATGGTTCCACTACAGATTCCAAACCAGGAACTCAGTGAAAAGCAGAAAAAGGACCATATATTCCTATTTTTTGAATGCAGCTTGTTAGTAGATTTCTCTTAATTAGTTTACACGTTGTTTATTGACCTGAAGACTCCTCAAAACAATGTTCTGTCACAAGACTGCCTCCACTGCCACTATTTACCAAGTAGTCATTCGGTCAGGGACAGGAAAGGTAATTAAATCTTTAAGTATTTCTTTCCAAATGTTGACAGGATCCTATCTTTGTGCTCCAAACTGAAGGGAAACAGCCACATATTAAATCTGTTTTTCCAGGAAGAAGACCAGACTTTTATGACAACTGCTGAAAGTCTTCATAAGAGATAAGAAGACCTGAAAAATAAGGTACCATATGGGTTTTCATCTGTAATATAAGAATTAGTAGCACAGTAAATGCAAGGTGCCTGTGGTCTCTGGGAAAGTCTTCTCACATGGAGGAATGACTGAGGGAGATTTTGAAGACCAGGTGTGATACCCTACAACTTGTAAAGCTAAAGAAGGAAAACATAGATGTAACTTCCATATAGCAATTTGCCAGGACCAAAGGGATCTGCATTTCTGCAGAGTTTATCATTGCATGCAAAATGGCCTCTCCAGTGCCTTGGCAACTGGAAGGGGTCACATTTCTTCATGATGGAGTATTTGCTGGGCTGGTTTCCTGTTGGTAGCTTTGTGAATGCAGCATGCCAGCCTAGGTGAGTATCTCTGCAAGCACTTGAAGCAGAGGTTCCAGGTTGTCCTTCACATAGAATCATGGAATGGTTAGAGTTGGAAGGGACCTTAAAGATCATCAAGTTCCAACCCCCCTGCCATGGTCAGGGATACCTCCCACTAGACCACGTTGCTCAAAGCCCCATCCAGCCTGGCCTTAAACACTTCCAGGGGTGGGGCTTCCACAACTTCTCTGGGCAACCTGTTTCAATGCCTCATCACCCTCACAGTAACGAACTTCTTTCTGGTATTCAATCTACATCTCCTTTCTTCCTATTTAAAGCCGTTACCCCTTATCCTGTGACTACATGTGTCCCCTGTTACATGGATATTTTTAACACAATGATGAGGAGAGTAGAAGAGAACTCTCCACAGTGTTTGCTGTGTAGTGCTAGCATGATGGACGTTATGTTCTCATTAGCTTCCACTGCCTAACTAACACCTCATGCTTTTGCAGCTGCCCTGCACAGAAGAAAAGCCCTTGTCTGTGCATGTGGTGTCCACCCTTCCTCACTCCACCGAGGCTGGGCAACCCTATTTTCTGTCTGTTATTACAGTTTACTATGTAGACATGGATGTACCTCAAGAGGTAGTGCTAAGGAGCACTTTGATTCCCTTGATTTCACTGTGTCTTGCCACTCACATAAGCCCTGCACAGGTTCAATATAATTATAGTATTCAATGCCAATATGAGATGCAAATACAAGTAAAAGCATAATAGAGACTCTCACACATTCAGGCAGTGTTACCTGCTCATAATCTCTTCTCTTCCTTCCTGATGTTATTTTCCTTCCTGCATGCACTTCTGTTGTGAGCTTGTTTCTGCTGAAACAGCTCTTTTCAAATTTGGGAGCTGAAGGGCTAAAATTGCTGATAGGAGGGTGATTCAGGCTGAAACTGTTGCTGCGCTGGCTCCGTGCTGCCAAGTCACTGCATTCCCCACCCAGCAGCCAAAAGAGCTCCAAGCCTGCAACCCAGGCAAGATTACTGCCTTCTTGTTGGAAACATAATATTGCTTGGTATGTAGCCATAAAGGAGAACCTGAGCCCTAAGAGTGTGAGAGAGACCGAAAGATTTCCCTCACACTTGACCTTAGCTGTGTTTTCTAATTACCATTTCACTCACGTAATGCTTTTTGTTATACCAGGACCAAATAGATGCAACCAAACCAAAATTTAATTCTTATTCAATTTCTGCAGCCAAGGGAGACAGTGCTTGTGATCCCAGAGGACTGAGAAGGGATGGTCATAGAAACAAGAGAGTAAAAGCTGGGTCATAAAATATCCCAAATAATTTTTTGTAGTTTTTCTTGAGTCGTTTGAGGACAGGAGGATGATGTACATAAAGAAGAAGGGATTGAAACATAGCTGAAAGAAGGAGGCCATTTAGTCCATCCCACATCTTGAACCCACTATCCTAGAAACCATCTTCATTGTAAAGATACCTAATTTAAGCCTCTATGTTTTTGATGAAAATTTTTCCACAACAAGCTGTGACAAAATCTATCTCTGTATAACTCTACAGATGAAGAGTTCTCCATTTAGGCTAATTTTTCTCTGCTGCTGCTTTCACCTCATTATTTCTGTTCTGTTGCCATTAACTAATGATAGGAGCTTGTTTGTAGCCAGTTCTTTCAGTATCTCTTAAAAAAATCATCAACCGTGTTCAGTCCTGCTGCCCCCACCAAACAAACCTTCATTAAGAGGCAGTTAATGTTGCTCAAGCAATGTGTCACCACAGAAACCATTGGAAGGGTGGATTTTTCCAAGTCACCCTGTCCTCATTGGTTTTGGCTTAGCTTCTCTGGAACACCTCATCCGCATCCACTGCTCAGACCTCACAGACTTTCTACAAGACCTTTCTAATTTTGCATAATGACTCGCAGAAAATGTCATTTGTGAACTGACTGCAATGATGAACTGGTGAAGTTCTGAATATGGGTTGTGCACAGTTTGACTGAACAGCTATTGCTGAAGCCGTCATGCTAACAGCAGAGGACTGATGTTGCTGTGGTGATTAGTGTTACTCCAATTCAATGCGATTAAGCTGAACAGAGGAACTGTTCTATGTATGGCAGGTTCTTGCATTCCAGCGTAGATCAGTGGAGCACTCATGTCACTTTAGGCTGGATGAGAAATGGGCCGGCTCCTTTTGATTCTGAGGTGGCCAAAGTCTTCCTTTAGCGGAAGCTTATCAGAACATCTCTACATCTAAAAATTTACCTTGTCTCTGGATGTTTCGCAAACTCAGTTGTGGAAACTAGATCCCCATGAAAAAGAGTACTTTACAGGAAAAAAAGAAACCCAACATAATTAATAGTATGGACTTTCAATGTTAATGTATTTTACATATTCAGTGGATTTAGTTCTTCCTTTGTGAACATTTGACGCCTACAGCAAGAGTTGTGATTCTCAAAATCTGTACCCTAATTTACCTGCCTAACTAAGCCCCTGAGGGAGCCTGTGCTTTTGCTGTTGAGCACATGAATAATGATATCTTGATCTCAGCTTTGGACTAAGGTGCCTAAAGAAGGACATCCCACAGAACAGAATTGTTAAAGTCCTGTTCTGGATCTGGTCCTGAAAAGGACCGAGCTTAAGGCATACCTGCTCCCCTCCTCCTTCCTATTTCCAGTTGTCTTACAGGTCCACATCCCAGTCTGCAGACTGGCTTTTGTGGGTCTGATTCTCTGAGCTCCCAGGGACCACATCCTAGACATCCTAAATTCCACCTAACCCCACATTTCCTCACAGTAAGCATGAAGCTCTCAGAGGCCTCTCACTGACAAGAAACTGCAGGCTCAGGAGAAGGCTGGAATTGAGGCCACATGAATAAAACTGATGGTTTTCTGTGTGAGGCTCTTACTATCTCAAGAGAAGGGGGTTCCTGGAATTTAGGCGCTGCAATTCCATTCCTATATCACCCTTATCAATGTATTTACCTCCTTTCTTGCTGGATGTATAATAAAATAGCCTGTGAAATTATATCCTCACAAATAAATTTTAAAATAAAGTAAAAACCTCATGTTCTAAAGAGGAAAAATCCCAAGCTATTAGCTAGTATTACAGAAAATAGGAACCATACAGTGTTATAGCTAGTGAGTATATATGAGACTCCATATCAGAAGAATTCTGGATCAGCAAAAAACAAAAATAGATATTGCTGGAGACGCTGTACTTAGCACTTTTATTGTTCCCTGAGAGAAATACTTCAATAATTATCCTTTATCTGAATCCTGTCATTCAGAGAAGAAGGATAATTTTCAAGGTAGGGTAAAAATAACGATCTGCATAAGCTGTTTCTGAATCCTTCTTGTCTCCAGGGAAGCACAGGTAATGCACGATAATCTGTACTCTTCCCTGCAGAAACTTCAGCAGTAGATTACTGATGGAGAGAAGGAAACAAACCCAGGCTTTAGAGAGAATCACATGGGGAAACTCAAGCCAACTAAAATGCTTCCACTCTTTGCACACATTTTCCTTCCGGAGCACTGTTTTTACGAGCGGCATTTTCATTTACCTGAATGCAGATTGTTTGCCTTCCCCTTTCAAAATTACACTCGGACTTTGTTTCTTCCATTTACAATTCCTTGTTGCACACTTTGTTGTGTTCTTTTTCAGTTGGTATTTCGTGCCCTAGCCTTAAAGACTAAAAATTATCAACCAAGAGATAACATTACGTTAGTATCAATCAGATTGCCCTGTGTATTTAAAACAGCGAATGTGCTGTAAGGGACCTCTCAGCCACTCAGATAATCAGAAGCTTCTGTAAACAAAATTCTTTTTGCTATAACTATCAAAACATTAATTTAGGAAAGCTGGAACCAAATATGTGGAGTTAACCTGTATTTGCCCTCCTCTTTACACATACATATATTTACAGAAAGTTTCTGTCTCTTCTGGTTGTGAAGATAACCTTTCAAGTATAAACTGAGGGGAATGCTGGCTTGAGTCTGGAGCCAAACACATGGAAACAATAACGCTAGACATAAGCTGCCTTCATTCATCTCAGTGGGATGCTAGCAATGAAGTCTGCTTATGACAATGTAAAAGCCAGACTTGTTAACTATTTCACTGCTACATTTTGGTAACAGAAAATCTGATGCAGTTGATCTATTCATCGTAGCCTGACAGTTTTTTTCCTTTGAAAGGATATGCCACATAACATGACTGTGAATTTGAAATATGTGCATAACCCATCTTTATTTTTATCTAGACCTGGTTACCTTTATTTGTATGTTTTAATAACTGTTGTTCTGCATGTCAAACTCTGCTCTGTACTAAATACAGAATAAAACCATTTCTTGTATAAGTTCTCTTTTTCAAGGAATCTTTTCCCCCAACATTTTCTGGTTTTTGCTAAAGGAGAGTTGTGACTGAGCAATCCAAGGACTGAACTTAATCATCTTGAAGGCACAGGGAGAGATATATGTCTAAATGTCTGTCTGTCCTGTGTTTTTTCCAGGGAGCAGTGTGTCAGTTCATACAGAGAGGGAACGAACACAGTGCAGTCAGTCAGCCGAGAAGGGCTCAGTCAAAGGAAGTTTTCTCTGGTTCTTTATATGGCTCACTAACAGGATCTGTAGGATGTGAAAATCTCTCTACCTTAAACCTCTGCTGACTGGGGTCTTTGGTGGCAGCTACCAAGACAGGGAGAGCAGGAAGCTCCTATGTCAGAAAGAAAAATAAGTTAGGGCAACGTGCTAATTAAGAGAAAATAACTTTTATTTACAGTGAAATGCATCCTAAGAAGAAGAAACTGTCACAGTTGTCCTATCTCTGCTGTACTGATGGAGGCATCTGCTCTCTCCCTCTGTCAGCCTCAGCTGGAAACGAGGGCCCCGGCTGGAGACAGGAGCAGTGGTTCTTCTTATCACCTCTCACCAGTTTGTATTGAGATTGACAGGAAACAAATATATTTACTAATATAATCCTTCTATGTTATTTACTTTCTGTTGCTATCTCTGTCCTCTTTACTCTGTCCCTTGCAAGGGAAATGAAGCCTAAAAGGAACATGATAGCATCACTCCAGGAACTGGGCTGGGTTATAACATTGGAGAGACACAAGAATTTGGAATAGTTAATGGTCTAGCAAGTTTTAAAAAAAACATGCACCCTGGACTTCTAAAGCATACTGACTTTTCTTGATGATGAAGATTCAATCCTGTATGGTGTCTTGCTGTTTGTTACTAAGGAATCCTCTGTAATCCTTTCCTTCATTCTTGGCCATTTTTTCCAGTTGCATAAAATGTCCCATGCAACTCAGTCCCACTGGAAAATGATGAGAGGTCTTTTGATTTCAATAAATTTGTGTTCGGACTTGTCAGGGGGGTACCAACTGCTTCATGGAAGTCTCTCTCTGCAAAGAGGCTGGCTTTTGCTGAACACCGTGAGGCTGAACAAGTTACAGCAATAGTAAGAAACATTTGAAATTGCTTATTCTTACCAAAGACATCTGGCACATTGGATCTTGTTTCCAAAAGTTATAAGTTCTTTCTTTAGAAATTGTGCTTGAAGAAAACTGCACTTTCTCCCCATCAAACTGTTTAACATAATTCTTAGTGATTACATATAAATGTTGTGGCATTCTCTTTCTCCAGCTGCAAGCTGCTGTATTTCAGAAAGTGTTTAGGTCTGTAGCTAGCATTTATAGAAGAAGTTTACTTTCTTAGAAGTATCGCTTATCTAATTGTTTTTTCAAGCACAAACCAAAATTTTGATCATTGTTTAGTTCTGGGTTTGTGTTTTTGTTGAAGGCTGTTGTTGGTGGGCCTGGAGGAGATTCTTCATGTTGAATGGGAGGTTGAGGAGATTCCCTGTTCTCTTCATTTGGCTTTTGGTCTTTATATGTTACCCTCTTGATCTTAAACCAGGACACCTCTGAAGATACACCCCCTGAATCCAGTTTAGCGTAACGCTTTACACACATTAAAAAGTGAGTGTCTGGATGACTTGGGGAGGACCAGGGAGGTAGGAATGGGATATGACGCCTTCCTACAGTGAGGCTAGTTAGATTCTACCCCTCCAGCAAACCACTCAGAGCTCTTAGTTAAGTGAGGGCCCTTCAGCAGCTTATGTGAAATATGTGGGATATGATCAGCCTAACTCCCAGAGGAAATACTTCTGTCTGAGAAACACATGCTTTTTTTCTGTCCCTCCCTCAACACAGATGGGCAGCAAACTGGGGCAGGGGGCTGGAAGATTTTTCTTACAGCTGTGATCTCTGTATGGGGATTTGTTGGGTGGGTTATCCTGTTCTCAGGCTGCCTAGGGCCTGGTCGCTTGCATGCAAACCCATGGAGAGAAGTAACAGCCTTATGAAATAAGAGGAAGCAGCTCAAAATAGCTGGTGTTGAGAGCAGCCAGTTCAAAACCAATCATGGGCATAATGAACGCACAATTTTGGTTAATTTCTATTGTTTTCTTTCAAATTCCTCCTAGTGCTGTAGGTGGAGAACAGAATCTGTCTCTTTGTAAACGTTAAAACCACATTGTTCATTTAAATGGGTAAATGCAGACACAAATATCAACCCTAGTAGCACAGACTTACTAGCCTCACACCATGTGTAAATAGTTTCACACCATTTGCAAGAAATATTGTATTCCCTGAGTTCCAGCTCTATTATTATGATTATTGTTATATACCTAGATAAAATGCTGGTGCTGACAATGTTGAGAAGGTTCATACCTGTTAAACTGTCAATCAGCAAGTGATTTTCTTGTCAATCTGGGTGCTGCTGAAAAGAGCCAGATCAACAGGCTTTCCATTCCAGCTTTCTTCTTTATGGTTTGTAATTTCTCTCTCAGTTCTTTTACTGGGCTTACAGAAAATTAAACTGCAAACTTGTCCACCTAAAAGGCTTTCTTATAACAATGCAATTTCCAATTTGAGTGTGCTGGGAGAGCAGCATGTTCTTGCATGCTCATACACACATTTATATGGACGACTAAAATCTCATCCATAATACTGTGCTTTTTCTATTGCTTTGATGGGAATAATAAAAACGTTTTACTTCCTTCTAGATCATTAAATAAGGTAAATGTAGTAATGCAGTGTTTTCCTTCAGTCTCCCCATCCTTGCCTGCAGATGTGTGAAACACCCACCACTCTCTCTAAGAGTGGAAGGAATTAAAACCTCTGGAAATTTCAGAGCTGTTTTACTCAGGAAGATGAACATCATCAGAAGGAAGTACCTTACCTCCCAACATACCTAGGTTTGCCTAAATTAATTTCTTCTACCTCTTTCCACCCCAGCTGCTTGGGTTTTCATTCCTTTTCCAGCACTGGCATGGACATTTTTATGCTGAAGCCCAAGACCTTTGATTGAATGATCCTTACCTTTTCTTTTATGTCTGTATGTACATTAATTTGTGATTCTTTCAAGCATTTCCTGATGCTCATGATTTAGATCTCTGTCACTATGGGACTTTGAACTTATGCATTGCAAAGAAACTGTATTACATCAACTAAAAGGAATGTTTCTAGGTTTACAAGTCCATCAGGTCACTAAATACCCCTATACCAAAACTGAATGAAGCAAAATTGTATTTCACAGGGTGAGTGTTTGTTAGCTCAAGGCCTTGTCCTTGCACAGTACAGGAACTGTCATTTATTCTAATAGCTGTGGGTAATGAGAGAATTTCATTAACTGAATCACTCTGGAAAATGATGCATCCACAGGATCCATTGTAGTGAACGACTGTGTTTCCAAAGATTTTATTCACTGGAAGGCCCATGCACTGGTGCTGCCTATTTGGAAAACTCAATCCTCTCAATACTCTCAAATCATAATTGGCTAGAAGCTGCAAACAGCACAGAGTGGTTCCCAGGGCCATTGGGCATATGTGTGGTGATGCACAAGCAGGAGCTTTGGGAAACTGTGGGGGCTGCTGCAGGACATGGTGACAGTGCACCGTCCTCTTTAGTGAAGGCTCTTGTTATGGCATTGGGGACATTTGGGTCCCGTCATGAGAATGAGCCATGAACTCACAAGGCGGGTTGCAGTGTCTGGATTTTTTTCTCCTGCCCTAGAGGGAACTGGGAGAACCAAGAGTTATAAAGGGGCAGGCCATTTACTTTTAACCCATTTATGGTTAGCTTCTCCATACTGTTCCGCTAAACTGAACCAGAAGGTCCCTTCCAACCTAAACCATTCTATGATTTTATGAAATTCACATAGCTTTGCTGAAGGGGTTGCTGCCCAGCAGGGGTACACTGAGAGATGACTAGGGAACAAGGTTAGCCCCAGGACCATCTGCAGATGTCATCACTACATTCAATATCCGACCTCGCATGAAATTAAAAGCAGGAATATGCAGACATGGGCTGCAACATATGTAATTGTAGTTTTTCACAGCAAACAGGCATTTTCCAAGCCTCTTATGTTAATGGTGATTCTTGAATAATGGAGTATCTTCAATTTATAGGGCAGGCTTTGGCTGCAGTGTGGATATGGCTGGGACTAAAGGAAAAAGCCTTGGCACTTTGGAGACTGGTCAACTACAATACACAGTTCCCAGGGCTCAGAAGCAACAGGGCTTTGATCCAGAAGTGCATATTTTAGGGTAACATGACCTTCCTCTATTTCCACATGAAAAACAGAACAAGGGCTCTATAATGGAAGAAATTGTAGCCTGCCTCAGACTTCTTGATTTTCAGTTAAATTGGGGCACACACAGTTTGAAAGGCCAAAGTAAGTAAAACTTCATAGTTACTGGAATCTTTGAAATCTTCCTCTTGTGTCTTTGTAGAAGTAATGAACATTTCCTGTCACCTATGTGTAGACAGCTGTTATGTGAGGGGTGGGGAATAAAAAAGCAATAAAAATAAATCATCAGCTGAGGTCTGCCTACAACAGGGTTTGTCTCTACAGTTTAAATGTTTGTTTCTGTTTACATAAGTAAAAGGAGAACTGTGACAAGCTCTTTAAAGTGTGAATATTACACACTCCTGGGATGTTGCAAAGAACTATTGAAGCTGTAAGCTTTTCTTCAAGCTTGGTGTTATTCCATAAAGACCAAGGATGATATTCTGGTCATTGAGGGGGGTAACTGTAATAATCCATTATATTTTATGCTTTCAAAAAGAAAATAAGGAATCTGTTCTGTCACACCTTTGGGTCAATTTGACAGCCAGTCAGTGGTAAAGCTTCGGTTTCCTTGCAGTTTCCTGCCCTGACACATTATAATGTCAAATAATAGTCACTGGATTTCAAAGTTGTTTTTTTTTTTTTTCCTAGATTTTAATCAGTATAAGAAATTAAATTGGCTTATTCATTTTAATACTGTAACTCCTTATTCAGTGTCATACATACACATTTATTTTATGCTTAAAGATCTCTATCGATAATTTGATCATTGCCTTAGCGATTATGAAGTGTGAAAGCCTTGTTTTGAATTCAATGCATGTAGACATTAAATGACCAGCCCTCTCATCATATATGTCTAACCATTACAGTCCCTGTTTAGCAGATTGAACAGTCACAACCCCTGTAGCCAGATGGATAGGTGAACTTCAGTAGCTCAGATAAAGCCTGGTGGTTAATGAACTCACCAGGGCAACCTGGATTCCTTATTCCAAAAACTACTTTAGTAGTCTGTGAATAGTAGACTAGTGTCAAAAGGAGAAAGTAAATATTCTCCATTTCCAATAGAAGAGCTGACCTCAGCCTCCACCATGCCAAATTTAAAGGTTTGAAGTATCTAAGTATTCTGCTAATAAGCAGAATGAATGTGGGAATAGCCTTACACTGAGCACCCATAGAAACTGGAAGCCAGATAGGGTAATGACTTATCTAAGGTATAAGTTTCTGGTTATCATTAAGTTCCTCAGCACTGTGCTACGCAATTTTGCCTCCAGCAGAAATGGGACAGCTAGGATTTTTCTGGAATAAATTTAGGAATTAAGAGACATAAACCAACTGTTTATATACAAAGAAGCTGAATAGTCATTTTTGCAAATGCTCACTTCAGCTTCCTGTCTTGCAGAAATACGTGCAGAAGCATTGGTGCATGTGGACCCAGAAGTGTTCCCTGCTCAGCCTCAAAAATGTGGCTACTCATGTCTAAGTAATTAGCTGTATTCTTGCAGAACACACTGTCAGGCATTCAGAGCCACTGTGCCCAACTCTGTCCTAGGGGAAGGGGACAAAACATAATGGGAGGGAGCTAGAAAGGGCCATGCTGCCATGCTTTTAATCTTTTCTTTATATTTCCACTCTAGAGACCTTCACACATAAAATCTTGCTTCTCTCACATCACCCATAACCCACATCACAGTGCAAATCTATGGCCGTAAGGTAGTCTGGATAAGGGAAACTGGAAGTATGACACAATTCTTCTTCAGGTAGAGCCACTGACCAACAGAAGAGATACTCAAAGAGAAGATGGGTTTCTACTTTGTGATGTCTCCCAGTCAAGCCTGGAAGTCTTTCTGGAAGACTTGTGTTGGATTTGGTGTCACTCAGATGACTCTACAGTGAGTCAGATTCCAAAACAAAACTGACAGAAAACAGTCTGCGTGTCCAAGGGAAGACAGAGGTATGTAATCAGTGTGCTTATGATGGCTCTACACCATGAAGGAGAGAACAAACCACTGATCAGGTAGGCAATCACAGACCCAGCCACTGCACTTACTGGCATCTGCAGCAGTGAGCTTGAAACTGGAAGATCCAGAACTACTGTTGACACATCTAATCTCAAAAAAGCAGGTGCCAAACAGCACCACAATGGTGGTTTGCACCACAGCAGCAACATCAAGCCTCATATCTGCCTCTAGACAGCAGCGCGAAACATTTTGGGACTCGATGAAGAAATGCATGGTTTGCTGATGAAGGCCATCTCCAGTACCCTGACCTTCACAGCACATGCTATGAAGAAGATTGTGGCCATTATGGGGGCCTGAAATGACAGGGCTGCACCACTACACATTCAGGGGATAAATCCTCAGAATGGATTGCTAGAGAGTGCTTTTCATTTGGCTTTAATTATACAGGAAGGTCACTGTAATCATAGTTGTTATTTACACATCTCCTGGCATCTGCTCAAACCCATCTTTCTCATTCCTTCCTAGACACAGTTAAAGTTTGGTGGGGTTTTTTCTAACTTTTAAAATTTAAAATTTTATTTTATTTTCTTGGTGGGGCGGTGCCCTGTTGGTATTTTCAGTAAGAATGAGTGTTCAGTTTGCTGTCTGTACTATTTTGAACACTTATGTTACTGAAGCACCCCTTACTCTAAGTATCATTTTCCCCATCCCCAAAAGTTAGCATACTTCCAGAAGCACAACTCTACTTTTACACTCCTTTAAAAACCATAATAATGAACAAAATATTTCTTCTGTATTCACTGTTGTCCAGATGTACTTTTTAATGTTAAAGAGGAGATAAGATTTACATTTAGCCTCTTCTCCTTTCATTTGCTAGAAAAGCAATATGATCTATTTCAGCATTATAAAACCTGGAGTCCCATTACACTTGGAAATATTAAATCCATCCAATAAATTATCATTAGGATAAGTGAACACACTTCAGGCAGATCTCAGAAGACTACTCAAGATTCTCCCATGGAGTTAATTTCAAATGAGTTTTACCCTTCCTCTGAGATTCATATCTTTTTTTTCAAGGTGGCTAATTACAAATGTAACTGTAAAAGTATGTACCTATCCATATAAACATTCTTTTCCATCTTCAAGGAAAGATGCTATTACAGATAGCGGCACAGATTTGCAGCTGTCAAATTAATAGATTACATAGTATACAGAAACCATGTAATATTTATTCAAGTCTCTGCCTTCCACTCGAGAGGCAGGCCAGCTCAGCATCTGGAGGGCTAATATATTTGTATGCAGTCAAGAAAGACAGCAACCTGGAACAGCGTAGATATTCCCATGTATTCACATCACGCATAAAATATTGCATGGAATTTAGACTCATATAGGTCCCCATGTGCCTAATGCATTCAGATCTTGACTAAGAGAACAGAAACAGGGGTGATCCCAGCACTGTAGAGAAAGGGGAGACAAGTTTACAGCCTCTAGTACCAGAGCTGGCAGCAGAGCTGTGCTAAAGATTGCTGGGTTTGCTTTTTCATTTACAAATCAAAGTGATTATTTGCTGTGTAGGCTTTTTTTCCTTGACCCACCTTAAAAACATCCAAAGGAAACTGCTTTTTCTTGACAATAGGAAATTACAAAGGCAATAAATACCACTAATTCAGGTTTACATCTAGATTCAAAATTTACTTAAAAGTAGTTGGCTTATTAGGAAAAGGATTTAAGAAACAAAAGGAAATATATTTTTAAGGAAATATTTGATTATTCTGCATAGTTTTAGCTTTTGGAAGTGCTCAAAATGTTTCTGTCGATTATAACTGACATTTTGGGAATAAGATCTGAAAAACTTAATCCTATTCTAACTCTGAATGACCTACTTTAAAGCTAGAACCAGGATTAAAATAAAGGGAACGGTTTTGTTGTGTACAGAGGTCTGAAATCTGTAACTTTTGCATGTGTAACCATTCCACTTGAAATAGCAAGCAGAAGGTTTCTGAGATTGCAGAAAAGCCTGAAAAGGATTGGCTCCAAAGCAGCAAGGGACTGCAAAAGGTTTTTGATTTTACAAAAAAAAAAAAAAAAAATTAAAGAGATAATAACAAAGAATTCCGGCCTCTGCTGCTTAAGTGGAGATTATAAACACAGATATAGGAAAACTGCAATTGCAGCATGTGATGCACTGTGCAAATAAATTAAATATCAAGCAGAAAGTGTCACTTGGAGAACACATGGGTCACATGTTTTAATACACCAGATAGTGTCATAGCACTGATGCTTTACCTTTCAAAAACAAAGACCATAACAACACGAAGAAACCAAGTTGTGAAGGTGTTCAGTTGACCCAAAAAGCAACTCCATCATTTTAAGCTCCCTACCTGAAAATCTTACAGAATCAAGCTTCTTCCTGCTAATACAGAATAATTGATAGAGAACTCTGTAACTTGATGCAAGATGTGCTGTTTCACTAATGCCACAGCATGATTAACAGGCTATATATATATTCATACACACACATATATAGTTATGAAGTTATAGAAAACTTGGATCTTCCAAAAATGTACAAAACCACATTTCCCAGGCAAGGCTGCAGAAGGTAATATACAGCATGTGCTAAGTCGCCAGGCTATAAAGAAGGATTTTGTGGGGTTTTTGGCAGAGAACAACAGAGAGCCTCAGAGAGATTGGCAAAGCACTGGATGCCAAAGATTGAAAGAATTACAACCTCCAGCCAAAGGGGCGGGGGAGAAATGGAGGAGGAAAGTGATGTTTTTCAGGATTATGCCAGGACCTTAAGATTTGTTAACATAAATTGGTTTTGAAGAGGGAGGAACACATTTTGCAAATGGAGGGGAAAACTAGAAGTAGGACTTTGGAATTTTCATAGCCTGGAGTTATTTGCAAAGACCCTTAGCATGAGAGGGAAACCCACCAGCAGCACCAGTGATGGAAAAAATGATGCTGTCTACAGATATGTTGATTTCCATGTTAACCATTAGCCTAAACTCATATGTAGATCATTCTTCCTTAAAAAACAGTGTATAGTAGTTCTATAAACCAATGAATATTTCTTCAAGCCCTACCTAGCTCAGGCTTGTGTGTAAAGGGTAAAGCAGACTGAAGATAATTGCAAGGTACGCCTTTGTGACCAACACACATGTAGGCACCCTCATGGCTCTGTTTTCCTGCAACAGGAAAATGTTATCTCTACGTACAAGTTATCCCAGGTACTGAGCTTTTCTTGGAAAAAACATCAGTCCCACAAAAGCTAAAACATCCCGAGAGCATCTCAATCGGTATTTGCATCCAAATCCGCTCTTGTGTTCAATAAAAAGCATTTTTCCCCCTTAAAAGTTAATGGTCTGCTATGGAAGGGAGGAGAGGAGAGGAGAGGAAAAAAAAAAAAAACAAAAACACCAAAAGAGAGACATTTCAATCATGCCAGAAAAAATGCAGCTTATTGTGCATTCTGCTAAACCAGATCACTGGTGGATGGATTGACAAGATAATTAAAGCTTTAATCCAGTCCTTTAAAACACTGACCTACAGTGATCTTTTAAAGACATTGACACTGAATTCACGATGAAGTGAGCTCAGACACCCACACACTTCTCACATGGAAGAAAAAGTCTTAATGAAATAATACACAGAGACCAGAACTGATACCTAGAATCAAATGCATCTGCTGACTGATGGAACAGAATTGGTGCATGGTGCTTCGAGGGGAAGAAAAAAAACCAACACCCAACCCAACTTTGAAACATGTAGGTGGCAGAATATTCTCTGCCTTATAGGAAAACTTGAATAATACAGCTTTGCTATCTCCTGTGGAAAACAACGCATCCGAACTCTGCTAGTGTATTTGGATGTAGCTAATGAATACCTGTCTAGCAAGGAAATATGTCACTACATTTTTGTGTTTTGTGAATGCTATGTAGTATCAGCAAGGATTCAGCAGGGCTGATGTTGTTATAGCTGCATTTATATACATCAGCTGAGGGTTTTCCACAATGCCTTTTGTTCATTGTGCTTTTACCACTGCTTCCTGAATGAGGCACTTCCTCATCGTCTGTGGTTGACCTTTTAAAAGATATTTCACTACTTAATTTTGAATTATTTGTCCCTCTTTTACAGATAGTTACCTGGAAACAGTGTGATCTGTTAATGCAGAACATCCTGTATGCTAAAAGAATACAAGTGCCTTTTGGGTGGATTTAACTTGAGCGTCAGATCAGCACAGATAATTTAATTAACTGGTCGTTCCATCTTGATCCTACACAAGATTTAGACTCTTAAAATCCGAAACAAAGGTGTTTTATTCAGCATGGACATTCCCTGGGTGAGAAAAGGGGATTAAGGACTTTATTAACAGAACTACTACAATGATTTTCAGAAAGTGTTTTTTGAAAGTGTCTGTTTAATCATGTTAAGCAGGTAATACTTATCTTTCTGGTCTAAAACATGAACTGAAAGGTCATATCACCTGTGCAATGGAGTGACAACGGAGATGTGCAGCTACAGCACTGCATGGAAACAGTGCTTTTTCAGCTAAATACAGATTAGTCATGTCCATATGGCTCTGCACTGCGCAAGTCCTCTCCTTTAGTGGAATTTAATCCAGAGGAACAGCATCCAATGTGATTATGACACATGTAGTTCCAAAGACAGCTCAGGAATGTACTCGTCCTCACTCCAGGAAGCCACCTCAATATACCTGAAACTTTTTTCTTAAACTGGAGGCCCAACAAGAATTTTCATTTTTCCAGTCCTATCCCTTCACAACATCTAGGCAGATTTACTTTCTAAAATGCAGCACTGACAACATGTTTGCTTTACACCCAGTGCCTGAACATACTGGAGAACATCATGAGCACCTATCCATTCGCTGCGTTGCCAGGACACCACTACCACCGGAGCTTCATCTAGGAAACCTTCTGATAAGTTACCATGCCATGGGCTGGTGAGGGAGGTAAAAGCAATCATACAGACCCAGATATATATAAATAAAGTGTTTTGTCGTAGACTCTGTTGCTATACAGTACTCTGGAGAATGAAAATCCTATCAATGTAGGAATTTAAGCATCCCATGATCTTCCAGGTCACTTCAATCCGATTTACCCACGTAACCCCCAGCTACCCTATGCAGAACAAAATTTCTTGGCTTCTGAGCAGAAAGGAAAGGTTTACCTGATAAAAACCTACATAGTTAAAAGAACAAAATATTTCTAATGATTTTTTATAACATCTATACAATTTTAACAGGACTGCTTCTCCACTATAGCATTCTAAATAATGGATCCAAGCCACACAAATAGATTGCCATTCCACATTAGGTTATTCGCTAGCTATTTGAATAGGACTTATCCAAAAAACTAGTGATCCTAGGGGCCTGGGAGGAGGGGCTGAGTTTGCTTAAACCAAGCCTTTAAAAAAACCCAACAAAACATTCCTAGCTATGTGTGTAACAAGGGCTTTTTCTTCCATTTCAGGACAGTGACCGTGTGCTACAACTGCCTTGTTTGTTTTGTGAGGGTGGGGTTAGTAAGAAGTCATTTATTTCTCAATATGCTGCTTTCAAGTAGCACAAGCATTGTGACATAAAAAGACAAAGATCAACGTGAATGCATGAGTTGCTAATATTTTATCCTGTGCTACACATGCTCTTTCAATATCTGACATTTGTCTTGCCCACAGCTATTTTCATTAGGATCTTTATCTATTGTCTGCTTCAGATCATAAAAAGAGGACTGAGTGGTGGTTTGAAAACTTAAAGAGATGGGAGGGGAAAAAAAGAAAGAAAAAAATCAATAAAAGGCTGTCTTTAATTTGCACTGGGTTAGGACTTGCTAATTGTTGCCTCCCTGTTCCTATTAATAGAAGAAGGCAATAGAACTCACCTAATTCACAAGGGCTCTCTGAGAACTACAGGTCATCCCATCAAGTTTTATAAAACAGCTATGTGTTTAAGAAGGGACTTTACATTGGTAAGTAAATAATTCTGCAAAATCTCTATGACTGTTATATTGGTATTTCATGATGAATTAGAAAAAAAAACCCTCATCAAATAGTGAAAGTAGGGATAGTAAAAAAGAATTAAATTAAAGAAAAATAATCATAAAGCAGCTGCTAGGAGCCCAGGACAATAGAACATTTGAAGAATGCATCCATTGGCAGAGAAGTAACACATTAAACCCCCACCCCCTACAGATCTCCCCAAGCTGAGAAACTCCAAAGGAATTTACAAACAAACCCTCCATACATAACAAAACTTCAGGCAGAAGTGAAACAATAAATAAGACTACACAGCAGGACCACAGCAGTGGTTTGTAACAGCTCTTCAGTGCCAAGTTCATCAATAACACAGGTAAAGTGCGCCATTTCACTGGCCTCACCACCAGGTTGGAGAATGCGGACAGAGGGGGGGAAAAAAGAGATGAGATAGTGAAGAGATTAAACAAGACCAAGTATTTTGCAGATACTTCATTTTGTTGTTTGTTTTCTCAACGCAGCACATAAGGTTTTATCCTGAAAAAAGTAGTCAAGTTTTTATCACTGACTCAACAGAATGTCCTTGCTGGAGCAGCAGCGTCAAGCCTCAAATGCTCAAGGTTGTTTTTAATTTGGAACTGTTATTTTAAAAATCAGACGCTAATTTCGAGTTGTCTTATTAAGCAAGGATTGGTTTACTCACTACTTGAACACACTTCCATAATACTGCTTTTAAATTGATGTAATTTGTACCCTGAAGAATGGGCCCTATAAATAACAAGGAGAAAGAAAACAAAAAAAAACCTCCTGCTTGATAAGCCCTTCTTTCAGCACTGGTACCACATTAAGTGACCTTTGCCCCTTCCCAGCTAATGTCCCCAGTGCATGAGCCTGGCAGCAATGCCAGCTCATGGGGGAATGAGTAGACAGAACTTTTTTGCTAGGTTGTTTCAAGTCCCAGATTGATTCCCCAACCCAATCTGTTATGTCACCTTTAACTGGGTTACTGGTACAGCTGAGAGGGTGTGAGGGCAAGAGAAAAAGAAATAAAGCAAGTAATGCCTGAGATGACACTATGGTCACCAAAGCTCATCCAGTGCTCTCGGTCTTGGATCTAGTCTTATTTCACCAGGATGAGATGAGAATCTTCTGAACATATTTTACCCTTAAGAAACACAATTCAAATTCCTCAAACTGGACAACAATGATTTTAATGACTATTCAGGAGTTCAGGGAAGAGGCTACAGGAATTCACTGGGTATTTTCTGAGTTTCCTTTCAAAATCAGAATCATGTCAGTTAAGTGCTTGCTAGTAAGGCTTCAGCTCTGATGTTTTGCTGAACAGTTTCTACAGGGCCTTCCACATCTTTTGTATTGGCTGTGTTTAGATTAACAAGAACTATCACATGCAAGCAGCCCTTGTTTATGTCATTTCATTGCAAAGGAGAAGAGCTCCTCTGTTTGTCCTGGAGGCAGTGTCCCAGTGAGGGTGACAGCCCAACAAACTCCCACATAACTTCCTGCATGGGGAGGAGGGAAGAGGTGGAGGCCCCTAATTCCTCTTTTGCTGGCTCCCACCCCCTCAGAGTCATGGATTCGTGCTTCCCAGAAATGAGGTGCAGGTTCTGGTCGAGTACATCAACTGGCCGTGCCCACCAGTTTGTACAGCATATGCAGAACTAAGCTGCACGCTGCCCACAAACAGAAGTGATCAACCAAAAGAAAGGGAACAGAGGAATGCACCTTGCAACATCTGAAACTCTGTAAATACCTTACCCAAAGGCCCTTCTTGCAGGGTTCAGTATTCCTGGGAACTCCCATGTCCTCTTGTTGGAGAGCAGCTCAGGTAGGAAATACCATGGCTGGGACTGCACAGGCTGGTTTTTAAACATGCACGGATGAGACTGCTGGGGGACAGAGGGAGGCTCTGGTGAAGGTCTCCAGGGCTAACAGTGAAAGTCCTGTCCTTCCACCCTCTAATGCGACCAGCAACAACAACAAATCTCCCTTCTATCTCCTATCACATATCTTAGTTTCAGTCTTAACATTAGAGTTCAACTCCCCGCTGCTGGAATGTGTTCCGCCAGCACCTCAAAAGCATGGTTTCAGTTAAATGCAAACTCAGCCTAACCGAGACCTAATTTTAAACCGACCTGAGCTGAACTCTGTCCTGGCAAAACTGCTACTGAAAGCTGGGCAAGGTCATTTCAAGCCAGCGTGTTATAAGAGACTGATGCATCTTTAGTTGCGGTCGGTCTCAACACTTGTTCCTGCAGGAGCTACCCCAACTGTTTGTCGAGGTTTGTATCACTCCAGGCTTCAAAGAGCCAAACCAGTCATGGTATCATGCACTGTTGCTCTTTTGTAGCGTGCCTAGACATGCTTACCACACGCAAACAATGAACACTATAGGGACATGCCAAGACCTGCATTACAATTCTCCTAGCCTGCTTTCAGAAGAGAACTTTCCAATCTGAGAAAACAAGCAATGAACCCATACCAAAGCAGGGTTGTAACAACACTGAAAATATTTTTAATAATAAAAATAGAAATTTGTAAAGAAACTTTTCATGTCATCATGTAGCACAGAGAAACCAGAAGAGGCATGTATGCAGTAACTAATCATTCATGTTGTGACATAAAGGCTTAACTCATGTTCCAAAATTTCAGTTCATCAATTTAGAAACTACAAGATGTTCGGGCTCTCCATAGCAACTTTCGTTTGGAGGTACTGAATTGCAGAACTGCTGTTTATCTGCCTCTCAACATCAAATCCCAAATGGCTCTTTCAGAGCCATCTTAAATTTAACCCATCGTTCTAAGAGTTAGAGTACCATTCATCTGGGAATAGGAAACTTATACTAAGGTAAAGAAAACAGAGAATGCTTGTCAAACTTTGCAGATACCAAGGGATTTTTTTTTCTCTCCAAGCCTGCTCCAGAGTTAGATATCCTCCCCCTTCCTTCTGACACAGCAAACATAGCTTTGGGCACAGGCATGAAGAATGAAGTGATTTGCCAAACATCAGTTTAGGAGCTTAGAGGAGTCTTAGAGCTGTTGCCTCCATGCAATCCAGGCTAAGGAACACCAGCCTACAAAAGGTCAACAAGAGAGAGTTTAAATGAAGCTAAACAGAGACCCATCTCCTCTCCCCTAACCAGCTGCCAAAGGCTGAACGAACTGATAAAGGTACACCAAAGAAGAGACCTTCGCTAATTTTTGCAGAGCAGCTCCACTTTGTAGTGGTGCTTCTTCTTCACCCTGTACGTTGAACACGTGGGACACAAGTCCTTACTTCTGCAAACCATGGAGCAGTGATCTCAGTGCTGGTGACCGAGGCACTGTTTTTCTCATGCTCTGTGTGCACACGGAGTCACGGGCTCCTGCTGGTTGTGGGCAGAGGGAACTAACATTTACGTTTCGTTCCTGTACTGCCCATAGATCAGATCAACCCCTGGTCTGATGAGAATAAGCCATCCTTACTGGTCTTAGTATTTCCCTTTTGATGGAAAAAGCATATAAGATTCTGAAGGGCAACTTTAGCAATATCTGGCTTTTTTTATTTTCTTTTAAAAAAATAAAGGTTTTGATGTTAAAGGTGCATAGCACAAATTTTTTTAGACTGGTAACGTACGTATCAGTAGTTACAGCAGTGCTGTCTATTCACAGATTCCTTTAGTGTGTTACCACTCACTGACCATGGAATGAAAAAACACTGCCAAAAAAAAAAAGTTTGAAAAAAAAAAGAAAAAAAGGAGGGAAGGGAAACAATCGAAGAAACCCTGCACAGTGATGCAAGTAGGAAAGCACGCCCCATTCACTCTCATAATGAAAAGGTTAACGTGAAGGCTGTTAGCATAGAAAAAGATTCCATTTAAAAAAAAATCAGTGGTGTTTAAGTCTTTTTCTTCCAATCTGAGCCGTCAGAAATCTCCCTCATAATTTCGGTCTCCACAGAAAGGTGCTAAGTAGAAACTGTAAAAGAACATTGCTATTGTGTTTAAAAACCTTCCTGACCGAATGGGGTCTCAGTCAGCCCCACAATAGCGTGGGTTTCTGACTCACAACCCTTCTCACTCGCTCTGATCTTCCCTTTCCTTCAAGCCCGATTGCCGATTTGTCTGTCTTCAATTGCTCGCTAGCCTGAAAAAGAAAATAACAGAGTAACTGCTTTTAAAATATTGAGTCAATTTTGTTCGAGGCTTTAATACAGCAGCATGATACAATCTGCAGTGATAAAGAATTTTTTCCTCCACCAGCTAAGCCTCTGGGGCATTTTATGGAACCAAATATTGTTAAAAGTGGCATCACATAAAGAAAGATTTTAAAATAGATTTATAAAACAAAGAACAATTCAGCATATGCATTATCCATGTGGAGCTGGTTTGGCAACTGCAACATGGAATTACTTAAA
>VXBJ01006039.1:467271-492203 GCA_013400055.1 Nycticryphes semicollaris
TCCCTTCCTGGCAGCATGATCATGGAAAACATTAGGCCTGGACTACTATTAATACAAGTTTCTAACCTAGGAAGTTATTCTTTATTTCTGCAGGATGCTATCCAGCTTCAATAGCTAGTTTTTACCCACTCATCTATTTACAACAAATGCAATTTCAAAAATATATATTCTCCAAGTTGGAAAGCATTAAACATTTCACTAAATTTTAGTGATTATTGTACACAACCTCTTTTTAAAATAAACTCATGTAACTCCCTGTTCCATTTGCATATATTCTAACAGAGGTGATATGACTAAACAGAATGACACAAGGAGCCAGGAAAAAAAAGTAAGGAATTTGCGGGAATCTTGTACTAGTAAAAATGTAGCAAGATGATCACTTAAAAGACAACACTTCCAAATGGTTACAACCATGTCTCGTTTGACTGAGCAAAAGGATAATTTTCAGGTGCAAAACTATCTCAATTAAAAAATAAACAAAAATAAGTCTTGAAGAGACATGGTCAAATCAAGATACAGCCTATAGAGTGGGAAGCCACTCTCTTGCTGTGGGATAGGGAACAAGTGAGGCATTTGGTGGTGCTAAGGAACCAGTAGCAGAAGGAACAGGGGCAAGGGCTGTAGTTTACCTAAGCCCCTCCCTTTGCAAACTCATTATTCTTGCCTGTGCATCAACCATGCCCAAGACCAGATGTGTACATTTGCATTTACAATTATATTTATTGAAGTCAACTTCCAGTCCTTTGGAGTGAATTATAACATGAGCAAATATGGTCACACAGTCTCCATTTGTGACATCTTCACCTCACAAATTGGTAATTATTACAAATTATTACATTCTTTCAAAAACCCAATCTCATGTTTGGTAACTGTATTGATAATACATAGCATGTCTGCTGACATGTTCTGAACACCATCTTCCAGACTGTATTTTTGGTACCCTTGCAACATCTATTAACATTATATGAAAACCCTTTCCAATATGGTTCAATTTACAGATTTCTAAATCCCACTGAAAATTTGGCTAAGGAGAGCCGCATCATCCATCTTAAACCACTAGCATATATGTGAACATAAGTAGTCAATTCTAGGCTCTGGGCAAAGAATTTCTGGGCTCCAAATTCCCATTTAGATTTTTTTTTTTCTCCCCACACACAAACTCATATTCCCAAAATACTACTTAATGAAAGAAAGGGAAACTGGGAGTATGTGACATGTATTTTGAGTGCGGCTTGCAAATATGTAAATGCAAACCTTGTTCTAAATTCAAGCTTTTAGCCGCAACTTCAAGTACATTTTGAATTAGCTCTTTTTCTATAAAGGGCTACTACTCTGCTGTAGTTACTTCTGTGCTCCCTAGACCAGCCAGACATTGCACAGTCACTTAGGGAACAGAACTGAAGAAGGAATCCAAAGTTTAAAAAATAAAAAAATAATAATAAAAAAAAATCCTGGTCCTTCTCTGAGCTAAGAAACAGCTGTTGATATTCATACTTATATTCATGTTGAACAAAGAGAAATTAACACCACAAAAATCTGCCTCTAGTCTGCATGCAGACCTACAGCTAACGTTTCAAACAACGTCTTGGTAAAGGTACTGCAGCTCTTGAAACAGGAATGTCTCATACTCCTGCTCAGGAAGAAAGCAGTGGTTTACACCAAAAACCAGCCTGCAAAGTATCTGAACACTGCATTTTCATGATACTCTTGAGCATTCCCAATCTCTTCCTAAAACAAACCACTTACAAACTCCTTATGAAGTGACAGTATCAAATGTTTTACAAGATCCTTTCATGAAAGAATGGGGATGGTAGTAATAAATGAAATACAAGAATATTTTTTTAAAAAAAAGTATCCATTGTTATTCTTAGCTTTCAGTTTTATAAAAATTGGATGGTGATTATCTCAACACGCAGAAAAACTTTACTTTTGAGGGTGACAGAGCACTGTAAGAGGCTGCGGAGTCTCCTTCTCTGGAGATATTCAAAACCTACCTGGATGTGTTCCTGTCCAACCTGCTCTGGGTGACCCTGCTTGAGCGAGGGGGGTTGGACTAGATTATCTCCAAAAGTCCCTTCCAAATCCCACCATTCTGGGATCATCAGTGCTTGGAATAAGCAAAAATCTTTTCTTGGCTTGGCAAAGCTAAAAGCAAATTATGCTTGGAATACGGACCAGTTCTTTAAGGAGAAGGAAACTTCCCTCCTCTGGGCATAAAAACTAAGCATAGAGTAACTTTACACAAGGCACTAGCGACAGGCAAGTCTTGTGAAGTAAGTTTGGACAAGGTGTAGAAGTGTGAACAACAGGTTGGGGGGGGGGGAAGGGGGGAGAGCAGAACCTATTTAAAAAAGAAAAAAAAAATTGTGTCCAGAGAACTTAGTTAATTCAAGGAAAGCCGCTTAAGTAGTGAGGTTATATGCAGACACAAAGCTATATATTACACCTTCCCTTAATAAAAGAAGGGATACTCATCAAACCTTGGCAGGATACAAGTAGCACTGTCATTTCCAACAAATGATTTGGGATGAGGCAAAAAAGTTAACTTTTTTTGCTTATCTTGAGGTAGTTGAGGGTTTACTATCACTTATACACATTCTTGGATTTCATTTGTATATTAAAGTCACTACATTTTACAAGCCTCGATCTTTTCAATACCTGCATCTGGGAAATCCAGATAACGAAGACTAGTTCTTGATCTACTTGTAACGCTGGAAGAGATTACAGGCTACTTGAACAAGAACTCTATGATAAACTTGTACAAGGTATGTAGCAACTTAAATATATATATATATATATACACACACACACACACACACACTAAGATGTATACACACTGTGAGTACAGGGATTTTGCCCTCAGTTCTATAAAGCCAAAGTGTCTGTAACAGAACGTAGAGTGCCAAATTCCTGACAACCACCAGTTAACATGTAGGGTGACACTGACCTCCTCCCACCACCCTGGTACAATCCTACAGCCTTTCTATCAGTTCTCCAAATCCAACTTTTGTCTTCTGCGGGGTAACTCAAGAAGAGATGCAGCAAACCCCCCTCAAATCTCTTCAGGTTACAAAAAGCATCTAAGAAGTTACAGATGCTCAGAGGTGCTCAGAGGTACCCAGAGAGCGTGTATGACCTATTGGGAGTTCCAGTAAGTTAATTTTCAGTTTGACAGGTACTTTCCTAGAAGGTACACTGGTGTTGAAAAATCCTACTATATATCTCTCCCCACACCTGTAAGAATCTAATCCTCATGAAATTTACCCAAGAGTCCAAATGAAAGAGAAGACTCCAAGACAGATGAAACAGGCAGATTACAGTAAGGTTAAAAAAAAATAAAAATAAATCCATATATATGCACAGTAAAAAGGCATTAAGAACAAAGAAATTCTCCCCTCCTACATATCAAGTAATCCTATTTTTAGTGAATCTTATTCTCATTGGAAAAGAAGTCATATTAGTCAACACACGATATGACTTCAGAAAAGCCTTCTGTGAATATACCGTTTGGACAAAACAAAAGCACAAATAATTCAAATTAGTGCATTGGAACTTTAACACAAACGAATCAATTAGGCCATAGACCACAATCCCAGAATTTTATAGAAAGGTGTGGAACAGGGTTGGGTTTTTTTTTTTTAAGATTTAAAAAAAAAAATGAAGAAAAAAATTGGGTAGCAATGCAGTTCTTCAAACTCCTGTGCTCACTCCTCTGAAATCTTGACAGCAAAGCTCATGCATTTCATTACATGTCAACCCATGAGACAACTGTCGTAGGCTGAGAAGGAAAAAAGAGGAATGTGCACGCTCATGTCTTAGTTCTGGTGCCTGAATTGAAACAAACCAATGCATCAAGAAGAAAGCTAAAAAAGACAGAAAGACAGACAGACAGAAAGACAGACAGACAGAAAGACAGACAGACAGAAAGACAGACAGACAGAAAGACAGACAGACAGACAGACAGAAAGACAGACAGAAAGACAGAAAGACAGAAAGGTTTTTCTAAGGGGGACAAAGTTTTGTGTTCCTTGCTGTAAAAAACCAATCAGAATGGGTTATAAATTAGAATCCAAACTTTCACTTCCTGTCTTGCAACCTTTGAAAGACAACTGGACACATCCAAATTTCATGAACAGCAAACGAATCAGTCTTTTGGATAGATTCTGATGGTGGAGAAGGTTCTTGGACAGTACAAGGCATGTGACTCCAGAGCTTTAAACCTTTACATTAAATTCATACAGTTACTTTATTCCAACATCTCTTCACTCCTTTATTCAGCCTGTTCAAATCTCATGTCCTCATACTCCAGTACCTTTGTCTGCACCTCACACAGAAGCTACTGAAACGTGCGGAATTGGTGAAAGCAACACAGTTCAACTTGTGTGTTCTCTGGGTGTCCACTTAAACCCCCCCCCGGCTGCTCACAGACCAAATGGAAATCTGCTTAATTCATATGGCGCTTCCCTTCTGCGCAGTTCAATGATGGACAAAAGACAACCAAGTACAATTTTTTTTTTTTAATAAAGATAAAATTACAAAAAAGGTAAAATCAGCTCAGGAAAGGCAAATTACTTTAATAGATCAGTTTAGACATTTAACATAATAACTCACATCCATTTTTAAATACTATTACATAAAGCATGGTGAAGAAAAAGAATTTCTGCCTCATAATTAGAAAACTCACAATACAACTTGCCAAAAACCAGAACAAAGCCGTTTGAAAATAAATACGGTCCATGCCAAATAGTACAAAATGAAATCAGCAGTCTCTCTTGATACGAAAACTTTTCTTCTTTCAGGTATTCTCCAACTTTAGAATTATGTTCTGCAATTGATGAGAGGCTATCTTTTGTTCAAGGATTGCTGAGCTGTTCTGATTTTGCTCTGTACAAAGGCAAAAATTAAGTTGTTAAGTTGCTTTATTTTTTCAATTAGCTGTTTTAGAAATGCAATTATGAATTACTACTGTCATTTGTCTAAAATATTTAGTATTACGAGGAATCAAAAGTAATCTCTACAGAAACCAATACTGTATAATATTTTAAATGAATAAACACTGTTCAAAAAGTGTTTATTGAAAGGTTTACCCTTTGGCATCTGTCTTTTCACCGCTGCTGTCCTTGGATTTATCCTCCTCCTTAACATCTGAAAAATAACAAGATTTTAAATATATCAAGAGATGCAAGAAAACCTTGACTTCAGAAGAACAAAGCATGACCAAGTCACATTTTTTTTGGAATACACTCCTCGCCAGAGGGAACCAGCTTTTCAGAGAATTCACTGGTTACATATTAAAATACAGCGTTAAATGCATCCATTCAACTGAGTGATCTGGGCCCGATGCCAAGCGATTCACAATACCTCAGGGCAAGCCTCTCTTGACTGGCCATAATGATGACATGCAGTAACGAGACCTGGATATGCCCCGAGTGCCGTCTGGTGGCCTTGTAGCCCTAAGATGTAAGCTGTTCTTCCAAAAGTCAAGAGTCCTTGGAATTACACTGTCCCCAGAACCATATCCAGCTTTTGTTTCAAAGAAAACTAGTTGGCTCACCCCACAAAAAAGACCAACCTAGGAACAAATTCTTTGTTTAACATATTTAAAGCAAGAACCCTTTTTTATCCTTATTTTCACTAAGCTGTACAAATCCCTGGCTCTAAGATTTCAAGCTTGTGGGAAAACAATAACCCTTGGCTGAAAACACTGTTCTAGTGTGAACAGCTGTATCTTGAAACTGATTAATTTGAAATAGATGCTTTAAATGTGATGGAAAAAAAATAAATCATCATCTCAACAGCTTATTAACTGTTAACAGAAAATGCAACTTTCTCCTCACAGAAGTGACATGTTTACTTCTAAAATATAGGAAGAAATGACACCAGAGTCTTACCTGCTTTTTTGTCCTCAGTCTCTTTTTTGTCTTCCTCTATTCTGGCTTTCTTTGCACCTTTCTTATGATCTGCAACATTTCGTCGTCCACCTTCCCCTTCATCTTCAGAATCTGAAAATTCTTCATCACAGGCTATGCGCTTATCAGATGCTCGAACTAGGATTTAGATTTATGAAATTAACTGAGCATAAAGTCAACTACAATAGGCCTAATAAAAAAAGAACTATCACATTACAAATGAATAATAATATACTATAATCATGTAACGCTGATGAACTAAATTATGGGTAAAACCACTCTCTTTTCAAGGTAACCTGGGACTCTCACAATGTCTTCTAAAAATAGCTTTACAGAGACAGAGAAGTATTTTAACACGCACCAAATAATTTCAAATACTACGAACTACATCACAGGACAAAGCATGATTTCAACAGTTCAGAAAATGACAGTGTGTGAATAAGAGGTTACAGAGTTACACCAGTCATCATCAAAAAGGGTGAAATGTAGTGGGAAACTCTTAGCTATAGATGAAGAACAACTCACTGTCCCTACAAAGGCTAACGGTAATGAAGAGCAGCACTGCAAATATGAAAAACCTCTCTGTCACAACAACGAAAAAAACCAAATAGAAGTGTTTTTTTTTTTGAAAACACAGTTATTTCACTTCACATGAATGGGGAATGTTACTTTTACCAGGTTCAAATTAGTGCAGATATTCCACCTAAGAACAGCAAAACTGGTAGGCCTGTGGCAAAATGTTTTTATTCAGGAAACAAAACTGCCCATCTTCCAATACTGCACTACTAGGACTAAGGTTCTGAACAATTAAATTTAAAAATCTGAAGAGACTCTACTTGGTCATGCTCTATTATGGAGATGATATTTCTTACTAGAAATGCGTTTGTCTGGATCTTCTCCATCCTCATCTCCACTGTCTTCATGAACAGCATCTTCAGGAATGGCCTGCATCTGTACACCAGGTGCATGAGGTAACATGCGCAAGTTTTCAAATAAGCGTTGCCTGCAAGTAACGGACAAGAAAAGCTGTTACTACACAGAGGTAGCATTTCCTTGGATTTTGTATTTGATTCTGAAAACTCTGTATTCAAAGCTAACCTGCTTTGCTTCAGAGTAATTGTTTCATTTAAAAAAAAAAAAGAGGCATGCCAAATTCAGAAATATTTCCATCCCTAACACATCATTAGTATCCACAGTGTACTTGAACATCATTTTCTTTTAATTTTTAAAATATTTATTTCAATTAACTTCAATCTTCAATTCCCCACAGGGTCAGCACAAGAACTGCCCGTTTGGGCTGAACCAAGTGCCAGTATTACCCTGTTTATAATAAGCTAGAGAATTAAGTAGGATAATAAACTATGGTCTAGTTTTTCAGAAAGCAAGCCAAACACTTAAAGCATGAAGACTTCCACACTGTGTGCAGCAATGACTTCAGAGTCAAAACCAAGCCATCTGGATAAGATTCCCTATTGGTTGTTTCAGGGAGAACAAAGAGAAATTCTCTCCAGTCTGAGAAATCTGATGCAATGGACTCCCTCTCCAAAGCACCACGTGCAGGAAAAGGAAGGACACTGGATTTCTCTTAGGACTTAAAACTATCACTCCAAAGAAGTCCACGTAGAGAGAAAGGTGTGGCAAACACCAAATACTATAGTGCTTGGAACAGCCTTCTCACTATCTGTCTGCCCAAAGCTAAATGGCAACTGGGCTTTTTTTGGAATCCATACAGTCCCTGATCAAATCAGATGACCTGGCAATTCAGTTTTGCCAGTCCAGGGAATCCCCCAAAGTCAGGTCCCCAGAAAAGCACACAACTAACTGAAGGAGGATTCTCTGAAATGACGGGTCACTGCTCTTCTTGTGGGTGCTAGTATGAGGATGTGAGACTGTCAGAAGAACACACACAACCCATGCCCAGGGAAGTGTTAAAAAGCAGCCAAGTTTTGCAGCCTACTTGCACCATGAAAACTCAACAATGCTCAATATACAGCAAGCAGGCTGGCAGACCACCAGCTGGAGCACTATTACTACAGAGAAGTTGTGTAGAATTACATCAGTGAAAAAGAGGGAAAAAAAAAAACAACAAACACCTTGCACATTATTAAAAACTAACCCCCTTTCATCTGACTGTGATTTATATATTTCTATTAGGAACACCAATCACAGTCTAGTCTATATACCAGCCACTCCAAAAATTAGTATTTTTACTGCTTTGCTGAATTTTGCAATTTGACAGTTTTACAGGTTATAGCAGAACTGGCAAACTTGTACGGCCAGTTTCACATCTTTATTTAGCTATTTTCAGTAACCAAAAGAATTCCTGTGCACAGTTAACAGCCTGCTAAACTTGCAGCAGGAATGGGGGTTTATACTTTTAAAGCCAGAGCGGGGACAAGCCTCAGTAAGCAAGAAGTACTCCAGGCTAACCAATTACCTCTTATCAGTTGAGTACAGAATTGATTGTATGTATGCATTACTCCATCCCTGAAGTAAAATATTTGTCTACAATCAAACCTTCAGGATCTGAGGAGGAATGAACTATCAGAAGCAGTACAGGCTAAAAACCCACACAGGTATAGCTTGGCAACAAGCACTTCTCAAACCTTGTGAATCTGTTAAACCACAGTCATTCATTTGCCTGCACATGAATCGCTATCTTTTCACAATTTTGGATGTTTGAGCTCATATGGGAGTTCTTATTTTTCACAGGTGACAGCTACAAAGACAATCTTGGTTCATGCTTAGACACAGGGCTGAGAATTAGAAATCCCAATCATTGCAGCATACCAACTTCTTTCCTGATGGGATAAACTTTCTACAGAATCAGAATGGGAAGCCAAGCAGAACAGTCATCTCTTCAGTTGCTGGAAAAAGTAAAAATCCAAGCTAGGTCTTGAATTTTCACATTTATAGTCATATAACTTCACAAGCGTACATACTGCTGTAGGAACAGACTTTAAAGAAGTACTTCTTCTGACAGAAATAAGAAATGTCAGATGTATTCAGTACTTATTCTCAGTGTGTAACAAAAAGGTGTGCGGTTTTCAGAACTGCCTAACAAAACTCTGGAGAAATGTGATCCACATGACCTACTTGAAAGATAAGGTAATCACTACTTACTTGATCTTCTCCATATATTCTGGTGTATTCTGATTAGTCATATTTGAAGGACTAATATGAAGCTTGAAGTCTGGTCCAAAATACTCAAAGTAGTCATTGTATGGCAACTCTATAAACAAAACATGAAAGACGATTTTGTGACCCAAAAAAAGATTTTATACATTTTAAATACAGCAGTAGTTTTGACATGGGTTTTAGTTAGAGAATTATAAACCTGAAGAATTCAGGTAAGCGATAAGTACTGCCTGAACCAGTCAATGTTTTTCCTCTGCATTATTCAATAGATGAACTTAACCTTGTTGGCAAAATACAAAAAGCAAGAAAAAGTTCTACTGTAAACATGTTAGAACACACAACATAAGTAACAAATGCAGTAAAATAACTGAAAATGCTACTTCTGCAGAAAAAAAGAAGATCAACTGATGATTTATTATAGCTGGTTTCAAAGTTAGTCCAGCCTGAAAAGTTTAAGTGAGCCATTCAAAATACTCCTTCAGTACAACATATAGTATGTATTGCTAGGCTTAAGATCAGAGCCATGGTAAGAATCGTACAGGGGTGCAGAAACAGCCATGTCTTTCCATTCTCCACCTTCACCCTCTTTTTACATTTTCACAGATAATGAATGGTCCCCTGACTGAAACATTTAATCCCCAAAATTAAGTCAATGACGACTTCATATGCAGGCAAAATGTAATATTTTATGTTGAATATTACTGTCTTCCCAATAAAGTAACAGAAAACCTAGAACGCTTAAGAAATAGAACACCGAAATCCACTTTTAATTCAACCTTTTGTTTGGTTTCTTCATTTATGATTTACCCAGGACATGCGATCTTGTTAGGTGGACAGAAAGGAGACAGGAAGATTAACTTGCTATTGCAACATTTAGAAATTCACTGTTCTTTCTCAGAATAGATTAAAGATGACAGGGACCAACAAAGTTTAGAGGAATGTTAAAAAAAAAAAAACCCCACAAAAATACTCCATATCCATTGAACAAGATATGCTAATGGAAGAAAGTCACAAGATAGGGACATACTACTGCCTCTTCAAAAGCTTTGGCTGAGAAAGAATATATACTGACATGCAAGATGGAAAATATACATCTTGAAAGGTACTGTCCAAATACTCTTTTCTCACTGACACCAGCATTCCATTAAAGTCAGAAGGAAACACTATGAATCCAGCAAAACATACACGAATAGCAAAAGGTTATCAGCAAAAATTGCAGTCCAATGTGAAAGCTGCCAACGACTGATGTGCAATAAACCAGTCCGAAAACTATTTTATCTAAAGGCATTCCAAAAACGTGTTCAGAAGTGTAACTGGCCAGAAGTAAAAGATCTTCGGGGATCCTGCTCAAAGAAATTACTTCACTATTCAACTACGCAAAAGAAATCTACTATTGTGCTTTTATTTTAATTTTTTTTTTTGGTAAGATAGCTTCTATAGGCAAAACTGAGTCAAATGGAAGAGTGAAAATCATCATATTTTAACAGTTACTTTCAAGCTATAGATACAATGAAGAAAAAGTTACTTTTTGCTACACTGTGGGAAAGTAACGGAAGATTGGCGAGGAAGACTGTAAACACGCCTATCACACTAATTGTTGTTTAGTCTTGTGTGCTCAACAAGTAGAACATCTGCACTTAGATAACGTACACTTGGGATGGACCCGGGGGCACCTTACTGAACACGCCCGAGATTTCTTGTCCTGCTGTTGAAGAGATCAAAGCACAGTGGAAAACTCTGTCTGCTGGAATCCTTGAACTACAGGCCAGAACAGCAAGTGGGAGTGCTCTCACTCCCTTGCTGACAAGGACTGTCTTGCTAATAAGGACAGTCTTGCTCCTCGATGCATCCCCTGCTTGCCTGCTTCCGCCCAGCTGCTGCTACAGAGATTCCCTGATCCATGAAGTATTGAGATTAAATTTGTGCTTTACGTTTAATCCGTGGTTTTGTGGTTGTTCCTATATCCTGCCTGCATTGGCTCACACATTCGTGAAATGTTAACTTGCATACTCACTAATTTCTTGTGAATACCACACCTGTGGTGCCCAGCTTACAAAGGTCTATGCTGCTATCAAAATGCAGAATATATTCTACCATACTGATGACATTCATATTAGAAAGAGTTACAAGTAAGGCTCTGTAAGTTTTACATGTTTTGAATTTTCCAAAAGTGATCCAGTGATTTAAAGCATTTGCCAGGGCATAAAAGAATGCTTAAGTCTTATTGCATAAGCTACTGAAAATGTATTGGCTAAATCCTAACAATAGCTTTCTATGCAGTTTATTCCAAACCGATGCATTACAGTTAGCTATAGAAATATTTGCTATTTGTTCACTTAAACCCTCCCATGATCATTTCTTAATAAAATATTAATTTGGGTATTAATATTTACCATTAGGGATTTCACAATCTAAGGCAACAGCAGTTTCATATGTCCAGCATCGAGCAACATTACGAATCGTATATCCTCCTCCTCCTAACATCAGCAATGGCAAGTTAAAAGTCTTTACAACTTCCACACATTTTGCATGACCTGTCAAACACAAAAAAAAGAATTGACAATATATGCAAAATATCTCAACAGAAAAATATATAATGAACTATTTAATCAGACATATGTAGTCACACTTATCAAGTATTGACTCAAGTAAAATGGAACTGTCTCCCTCAAAAGCTAAACACAACCTCACAAGACGTCAAGATGTACAGATAAGAAAAGTACAAAATACACTGAACATTATCCACCCCAGCCTTCAGAGACTTTGCATGATGGTCTATTGCTGCTGTTCTGAAATGCTCTTAGAATGTTTGGTGTTTTGTCCTTTCATAACTGATGTCAATACACAGTGACAAATCTAGGGATAATTTCTCAAACGCAAAGGGGGAAGAGGGGAAAAACACTAAATCAGTACTTGGTCCTTTCTACTGCTAAATTTGAACCTGTATTAGAGGTTGCTAAGTCTTGCTTACAGAGTAAACTGGTGCCAAGACAGTACACACTCCAGGGAGATACAGCATACTGAAAGGCATCTGTAGGAGGCAGCAGCTCTCTTGGTTTCCAAGATATGTAAGATGGAAAAAAATCTGAGCTGTATGGGCAACTGAAGTAGCTTTGCCACCTGGTGCAAATCAAAAAAAGAACCCTGAAACACTGCAGACCCAACAGACACTATACTGCATTTTGTTCCCTACAAAACTCTAATTGCCTCATTAAAAAAAAAAAAAACACAAAAACAAGAAAACTCAGATAAATTAATGATTCAAACCAGCTGGATTTAAGGCTTAGCAAAAGTTCAACATACATGTAACATTTTCCTCCCTCAAATATATAATATTAATAAAAACAATATAATTTTAAAAATAATGTTTACTAAATTAACATGTCGTCTCAAATTTGAGAATCAAGGTTTTGGGTAGAAGTGTAAGTAATACTAAAATAAATTAATTCTATAAAAGTTAATAAATATCAAAGTTAACATAAGGCTCAGTATAATAAACACCACTATAAATTTAACAATGCAGTGAGCATTCTCATTTCGGTAATACCTATTTTATGCCCAACAAGGTGTTGCATATTTAGTATCTGTAGTTGCACTAAGTGAACCGCTAGTTTTGTTATTTGCCCATCATAGTAAATGTTGCAGTAGGACAACTGTGCTCATCCTGCCATTCCAGAACATCACTGTAGAACTACAGAAAGCCTGTGCATTGAAGAAAGGGAATCACTTGAGTAGCTAGGAAGAACATGGAAAACCAAGCTTCTTAACTTTTTTAGATGGACAGAAAGAAAGAGGCAACTTCTGGATTTCTTTTGGCCATCCCTGTATAGCAGAGAAAGAGGTGATTAATCATAGTAACTAACAAAATCTTTGTGATTCCACTCCTCATCATGCAAGTGTCTTGAAAAATAGTAAGAAGGATAGATGTTTCTATTAAATAAAAAGTTACTGGCAAACACACACTTTTCTGCTTACCTTTAACAGTAAGATTAAAACATCCCAGCCTGTCACCTGACAGTGAATCTGCTCCACACTGTAATACCACAGCACTGGGCTGGTACATCTCCATTACTTTGGATATAATCTATAATAAGTAGAAAACAGTAAGTTGTTAACTCATATTATGAAAACAAATCCACAAAATAAAACTAATTATCTTTCCAGAGAGCTTAAGAAAGAAAAAAAAAAAATACTCACTGGTTTGAATATCTGTCCATACGATTCATCATCTATACCATCCCTCATTGGAAAGTTAACAGCATAGTATTTGCCTTTTCCAGCACCAATGTCCTTTGGGCAAAGATGACAAATGCTTTATTACAAACATAGAAGCACATGAAAGTACCACGAAAAAAAGTCTACACAGGTCTGATGCACTATTTGGTATGTGCATTTCTGCAAGAGGAAAAGAGGCAAACTACTTTACTTGATTCCCATTTTCCCATAAAATCCTTTTGGAGAGTAGGAATTGTACACCAAGACTAGTTTTGCAGTAAGTACACTTGCTTTTTTATTTCAAAGATTTAAGACAAAAAGATAAAACATACATGATCAGTTTAGCCTGGTGAAAAGATGAAATCAAGAAAGAAAACTGAGAAGCAGCAAAGTGATATGCATGTTTTAGGTGCTGTACAGAAGATTTGGATTTAAGAAGGTTTTGAAAACTGTATTCTGTGCTCTAAACATAGGATGAAGAACTAACTGCAGCAAAAGAGAGAGAAGAAAAATCAAACAGAGACCACTTATAGGTACCCTTGAAGAAACTGAGACTCTTTAAAAATAAAGTGAACTTGCAGGTTATTCTCAGTTCCATCAGGTGACAAGGCAGGAACTGTATCAGTCTATCTTAATACCTTTCCTGGACAGCATATGAGTCAAAAGAAAAAAATGCTTTGGAAAAAAATATAAATATGTATATCAAGTGAATAAACTCTGAATCCATCCACTTCTGTTTTGATGATCAGCTCAAAACTTAAAGATGCTGCTTGCCACACTTTCCCATTTCTTCCCTTAAAGCTCACCACCAACACAAAAATGATGCAGTTTACAGAGCAGTTACCTCCCACTAATAAAGGCACAGTGGGGCCTCCTTAGCAGTGTATGCAACAGTAATATGTTCACTTCCAGTAACTATCTTTTACTGGGGATGGGTGTGTGAGAGACATGGACACAAATGGCCAATGTAGCACAGGCAAAACTTTAACAGCTGAGGCTGGGATTGGTTTTTTTCCCTTCTTCTAGCACATTATTAACATCTCATAGTATTGCAAAGTTAGTGATGCTGAAGACCCTTGCTGAACCCAACTCTAGCTGATTAGGACCATGGCAGTTACACAGAACCTCCCAGAATCACCTAGGCTTTCAGATGCTGAGTTTTGTGAGGAGATAGCATTCTGGTAGTTGCCCATTCATCAAAGACCAAATTTCTTCACAGAACCTGGGCCTCTACATAGCACTACAGTCTCGACTGAATTACCCACCTATATAGAAAACTAGATTAGCGCTACGACCTAAGGTGCATAGTGTCAAATGACTTCCTAAGGACACCGGAAGTTCATGCAGACTGCACAATACCTTCACCAGAAAAAGGATGAATGCAGCTGAACTAGACAACGTCTGTGAGATTCTGTGACATTGATGGAGCTGTGATCACAAAATCATCAGCTGATGTGCGATTTGTTCCTGCATCAAATAAGCATAACCCGATCAGCAAACTGGACCAACTAACTAAAGAATTACAGAAACAAGCTTGAATGGAGCCCACGGACAAAAACAAAGGTAAGATTTGGCTGTTGATGTACGTAGCCAGCAACAGCAGATCAAGATGAGCAGATGCAAACAGCACAACACTGGTCTCCAGAAGGAACACTGACTTTTCAGAGAATGAGTTCTCCCTTTAGCTCGATTAGCTTTGCAAGCTCTGGAGATAAGAAAAACTTAATGGGTTGGTTTGGGTTTTTTTCCTAGGGCGGGGGGAGAAATATAGTAATTGCAATAAAGCCTGCTGAAGTCTGTATGCAGACAACACTCATTTCAAAATACTAGCTAGAGCACAGAATAAAAGTTAGCATGCCTGAGGTACTGTTTGTCACTGCTAAAAAAAAAAATACCCCAACAACATACAATATTCTTCTATTTATTTCAACTGTGTATCTTTAAATTCTTTGTCCTGGGTGTGGTGAGGTGAAGAATCCATAAACTTTTCTGGCAACGGGAAGTGCTGTTTCTAAAAAGCCAAGATATCTAACCCTTGCAAAAAAAATTCTAGCCAAACTCAGCAACAACAGCTTGCCTTTATAAACATCCTAGTCCGAGCTGCTCTTTGTTTGAAGCACCACTACCACCTTGTGGCCAGTCAAGTTAAACCACATGGATAACAGCAATGCCTAATCTGATTTCTACCTAAATCAATTTAGAATGCAGTTTAACAAAAATCTAACAGCCCTAATAACATTCAGCTCCAACAACCACACTGAAATGAACGCTTAGCACCCCACTGATTTAAAGCTTAACTTGCATTTACTCCTGTGTCCTCAGGGTACCATCAGCACACTGGGGAGCGCATACTCCAGCAATATTAGCAGAAACACAAATATCTGCATGCCTTGAATTAATTCAAAGATAGCAGGAACAAAGCGAACGCTTTCCAAACACTGAATTTTTATAGGTCAAGTGTTTAGAAGAGTTTACAATGAAAAAAATTAAATTACTAGCCACGTGTACAAACTAAAGTATAAAGTTGCTAATGCCAGAGCAGTGACTTATCCTGGGAGGGCCTCTGAGCAAAAGAAGTTTAATCTAAGAGTTTGAAGCTAGGAATAGATTAATCCTAATACTTGAAATATTCTTTCAAGTTGTTAAATGGAGCAATTTCCTGTTCTAATGGTCTAACTTGAGGAATGACTGACTTAAAATTAATATGAAGGGCCAAGAAAATTGGTTTCCATTCTCAGCTTTGCCAGAGATTCTACAACAGCTTTAATGACAATTCTTCACAGGCTGATGCTCCCTCCCTCAAACTAGCTCTAAGGCTTAGTACATAATTGTCTGTGGGGCACGCTGAAGTTCTTCAGCAGTGAGCATCATGAGAATTCAAAACACACTTTGCAACATAGGTAGTATTCCAAAAACAAGCCAACTGTATTACCAGGCAAATAAAACACAGGAAATTCAAGTTGCAACTGAAGCTTTGTGACTATTAAGTCTCTGGCATAAAGTTTTTCTATGATTTGAAATAAATTTTGAAGCCATGTGGTCTCCAAACAGCTCCTTTCACTGTATGTGCAAATCGAAATGTCCAGATAATCATTATAAACATACCACATTGTATTCCTAGAGGCATTTATAAAATCTGAGTGAACTAATTATATATTTGAACTAAAATTTGAGACTATTCATCCAGACATGAAGGTGTTGATTTCATGTAGAATTGAGTAATTTACTTCCCTACTATCCCATTTGGTTTTATTCTCTAAGGGTCTTCAAGAAATCTCTCACTCTAGACTACCATATTTACTGAAAACTTACTGTTGTATATTACTACCGAGTATAGTTATTGTAACATAGTACTAAAACAGTATCAATAAGGAAGAGATTAAGAGAGAATTCATCATCTAGTGAAATTTCACGTTCAACCTTACCCTAAGATCTCCTGTGCCCGGAAAATATTCACCATACTTATGGAATGATACTGTCATGACACGATCTGTGGTATAAAATGCTTCTTCGACACCATCACCATGATGGATATCAATATCAATATACAACACTCTTTGGTGATACCTAGAAATAAATCACGGATGAGAAATCACCATTATCTGTTATATTCATAATATACTGATACCTAAAACAAGGAAAAACCTAATGAAAAAAAACACAACCAAAAACTAAAATCCAATATTATGATCAATTTCATGATTTTCATTGAAGTGACCACATGCTCTTAGAATTCTCAATAGACAGTTTAGATAATGATGAAAGTAAGTTTATCTTAACCAAATAAGTAACTTAAGTATGTAATATACTTAGTATTTACACCAAACTGCCTCACTCCATAGAAGCTATACCTCGTGTTTCTGCTCACACCACTTCCTGTTGTTCACATGGTCTCAATTTGCTCCTTTCACTGGGCATTTCTTCCTGCCTTCTCAGTAATTACCAACAGTCTGCACTAAAATATCTTAGTGCACATTCCAAACAGCACAGTGTCACAAGCAGGAATAACCCATGTTCCATAGGCCCGCAAAAAGTAATTTTAAATACTTCTTTTCCCTTGACTTTTCTTCTTCACCTCTGCAACTTGTAAAAATAGGCACTTCCTTATTTCCAAGCTATTAGCATGAATTTATTATGCTACTGCTTAATATTTCCTAAAATACTGCAAGGTTCAGATCAGCTTATTTGAGATAAAGAAACAATTTGTTTGAAACCTCAAAGCACTGGAAACAACCGTAAGTATCCCTTATATTCTATTTTTTTCAGTAAAGAACAAAGTCTATCAGCATCAGAAGATGCATTTTCATCATACTTTTTTGCACAGTGCTACAGAATGTGAGTCCAAGCAGTCATAATTTTATGTGAGCTAAGATTTTTCACTTAACACACTGAACTGGATGGTTTCCTATGGTTACATAGCCTGCAATTATTTGAAAGCTGCCTTCCTCCACATGCACATTACTCTAAAAAATTCAAGACTTCACTGCAGACTGCAGAGACAGATTCTGAATGTATGCTGTACATTAAAATGAAAGTCTTAATATGTTAATATTAACTATCCATTAGTGTCTTCAGAAACTTTTTCCATCTTTAAAAAACACTTCACGATTACAGCTACTTTCTCCCATCCCTCACCAGCAGACTCAGCTGCTCCATTCACAAGAGTCAAATATATGAAATATTTTTTGCAAAAAATGAGATTTATGGGTTAATTAGAAGGGGTATAGTCCCCTGAAGCAGCACAAGTAGCACTCAGGATCTGAAATTTTAGTGAAGCATTACTGCTCAAAGTTAATTATATGATCACTTTTTCATTACTCCTCTCATTTTTTATTTTGCAGTCACAGCAGCACAGCTGTTATTTCATTATTTATTCATAACAGCCACGTTAATTCATGTAACAATCCAAGGAAGCTCAGTGCATGATCTTCCCTGAATATTCCTGTTTGGTTTAGTAACGACTCAGAGGATAGGAAACAAGCAAGCATATTGAAAAACCAAGTGGGTGTATGATTGCGAACATAATGACTGCCCTAAGGGGCCAGGGCAGTGATCCATCTAACCTGCTATTCTGTCCCCAAGAGTGGCAACAAGCCATTAACGTTTACAGAAAGCATGTAAGCCTGTCCATTTTCTGAAGTCTGCTACCCTGGTACTTCCCCTCCATCTAGAATTACAGCATATGGCGTTTTATAGGGTGCATTGTTGATTGTGTCTTTAATATCTATTTACAGACCTCTTGTCCATGATTATGTCTAATTCCTTTTTTTGAATCTGTTGTTGCTGTCTGCTTCCTTCAGCTTCCTGTAACAGCAAGTTCCAGAAGTTCACTATTCTCTGTGTAAAGAGGTACTTCTAAATATCTGTTTTAAACTTATCTCATAGAATGTAATCATAGAATAGTTTGGGTTGGAAGTAGCCTTGAAAGGTCATCTAGTCCAACCCTGCTGCCATAGGCAGGGACACCTTCCACTCGATCAGTTTGCTCAGAGCCTCATCCAAACCAACCTTGAATATTTCCAGGGATGGGGCACCTAACACCACTCTGGGTAAACTACGCCAGTGTTTCACCACACTTACTTAAAAAAAAAATAATAAAAAAATTTTCTTCCTTGCATCTAGTCTAAATGCTCCCTCAAGCCATTGCCCCTTGTCCTATTGCAGCAGGACTGTCCCCACCTTTCCTGCAGGTCACCTTTAAGTACTGAAAGGCTGCAATAAGGTCCCCCTAGAGCCTCCTCCGCTTCAGGCTGAGTCTTCTATTAGTTATCTTTTCAGCTTGCCTATGTTTTAGTTTAAACTTCTCGCTGAAGCCAAACCAGGCATAGCTTGGAATTTTTCTTAACTGAACCTGTAAGAGTTCAACACGGGCTATGAAAATGACTCACTGAAACGATTACAATTCCTGTCCTCAAACATTTAAATACTTGAATTTGACTCTGCCTATAATTTTATCTTGTTCTCATCGTAAACTTACTTCAGTAACTCAAGGATGGCAAGCACAATATCATTGACATAACAGAAACCTGATGCCTCCGATTTCTTAGCATGGTGAAGTCCTCCAGCCCAATTAACAGCCATGTCTGTTTGTTGTCTGTTCAATTTCACCGCCCCAGCTGAAAGACACACAAAAATTAAAAGAAATGTAGTCAGAAACTTGTGAAGGCCTTTAAACCTGTTACATGAAACAGCATCATATTTTTTAAGTAAGTTGATCCTATATCTGATCTCTTACCAATACTGAGATACAGACTGTCAACCGCGAGATATATCAGGTAACTGACATACAATCATTATTTTTTTTATAAAAACCTCTTATGCTTGCTTTAGTTTTAAATATTACTATCGAAGTTTTAAGTTGCTGACATAAATGTAATAAAGCTACAAAATGGCTGTCCTATACTCACCAACAGAGCCTCCAGTTGACAGCTGACAAAATTCAAACAGGCCATCAAATACAGGACAATCTTCTCCAACATTAACTGTGTAAGAAATTTAATACTTCTCAAAAACACCATTCCAACAGCATTGTTATATGCATGGATAATACTTACAGATGCAATGCATAGGTTCATTCATCATTTTAACTACTTTCCCCCACCACATTTTTGTCGGACTGAATTTTAAACAGTGAAAACAATGTAAAGTCTTTATAACCTATTTTTTTAATACCTTTTTCTTTCTTTTTTTTCTTTCCTCCTCAGTTTCCACAGGAAACTTTGTCTCCTTGTTAATAAGTTATATCATTTTTAGATTTTTTTACGGATTGTTGATCAACATTAACAGGTCATGGTAAGAAATCCATAATTACCTGGAAAAATAACTTGTTGAGAATAAGGCATCATAGAGAGTTTACAATACTGCCTTTTAAATTGATATAATAGCTGCATTCCTAGCAGTACTTTTGAGCCTATCCCTATAATTAAAGAAATAAATTAACAGAAAGGGTGAGCAGTAAATAATGTACAAATTTTACTATCTCCCTCCAACAGGAACAACCAACTCCTCAAATTTTCACACGTTGATTTTTATTCCTCTACTCTTCTAAAAGCTCTTCTTTTTCAGAAAGATTTTGCATTAGAACAGATTTTGAAGGTGCTTTTGCAAACTGCTCACACCTTAAGTTTAATCAGTGCATTAAGTCTACAGAAAGTATTATTTCACATCCAGAATACACCCTCTGAAAGGGGAGCCAAATATCCTTCCATAAGCTTAAAGAACTTTTTTGCCAAGATGACTACTTTTAATAGAGAAGCCCCCAAATTAGCGTAGCTAAAAACAGGCAAACGTTACTCTCATTACAGTATTTCTCTAATCCCCCCCATGCCATTAAGTCATGTTTGTACCTCCACGTTGGTGATTTTAAACAAAGCACATACATATAGATTTAGCAGCCAAATACTGACACTTACATCTCTGCATTTGCTTGCTGTACTCAGACATATTGTCAGGCCTTATCGATCGGAGAAATTTGATGTATTCATCACTATGGTACTTGGTCATTTCCTCAGCAGTAGCTTTGTGAGGTCGCTGATAATAAGAACAAGTTATAATCAGTGCTCTGCAAAATCAGCTAAAAATTGGCCAAAATAGACAACTTGAATCTACTTTGAAAGCAGAACAGTGAATCAGACAATAGTGCTGTTTTACAGAAAGCAAGGACTACTCTGTCGTTAGTACACAATTTGATTAATTCCCAATGTCTCCCCAACACCCCACCCACCTTCTGCCTCCCAGTCATAAAAATACTGGTGAGAAGGGTAGAGCCCTCTAACTAGGGCTCCACCTCACATCTTCCAGACACGGACAGCAATCTGTAATCCTCACTAGTTAAAAAATACTGCTTCATTTCTAAGTAAGAGAGCTCTGAATACACCATTTAACTATTTATTTCCTACTTCCACTTCTCTCCATTGATTTGTGTGAGCATACTTGAACCCCCTTAAAAATAACTTAAAATGCTTCAGTAGACACTCTGTAGAAATATATTGCTCAAACTTACATAAATTTCCATTTTTCTGTACAAGCCATAGTTTAGCAGCAAGTTGTGGGTCATTCGGATCCTATGAGGTTTCATTGGATGCCCTTGTCCATAGTAATAGTTTCCAATATCACCTGTCAATATCACACAAGTGAATAGCTATTCATATTACAAAACAACTTTTCATTGCTAGTTAAAAAAGAATCATTCCCAGAAGACAGGAGGTAGGACTAAAACAAAAAATAATATAGCAAACAAGCAAATCATAAAACCCACAAACTGATAAAGAGACTATTGTATATTTCAGAAAGGCCACAGGGAAGAAAACCTGCCAATAAAAGGTCATACATCAGAAGATGAGGGCATAAAGGAGGCCAAACCTAACACCTTTACTACATGCAGACAGTAACAGGGGAACAAAGATGCCCACAAGAAGTAATGTCAGATCAAGAGTAAGGAAAACAGTGGGCAGGAACTGAAGAGTAATGGCAAACAAAACTGGAATAAAGGGGAGCAAAAATTACTGATGACATAGTCACACTGTACCGTAACAGAGGTTGTAGTAAAACTTGTCAATTTGGAGGAGCTGATTTTAGGATACCATCCTCAGCCTGCCCTTAACTACTAACCCTAGCAGTCACATTCCAGAAGTTAACTTCAGATCCATTGCTGCAACCACATGTACTAACATTCCCCAGCCACCTGCTGCTAGGGATCCACCATAGTTTAACAGAACCTTGTAATCTAACTGGAATACAACTAGACACACAGTTAAGGTAAATTTGACACTTGCTTCCAAGAAAAGAATGGCTGCTATCGTGACCTAGTTAAACTTTCTCCCCAACTCAGGTACTGTTAGACCATGCACGCCTCCACTTTGAACACTGACATACCCCAAGATCATTTGAACTAGAACTAGCAGTACATTTGTTTCTGGAAATGTAGACAAGCCTAAAAGGTATGTCCAGTTGTCAACGGCTTTCAGCTAGAGGATTCCGTACCAGTTCTTCACAACAGTGCCTCTTTTCTATTTGATCAAATTTTTACTGTTCTTACACATCTTCCAACATGCTCTACCTTGTCCCCTTGGAATAGAAGAAATACTATTTTCAAAATGCCATACTATTTTACAAATTTTGGTAGTCAAAGGTAAGCAGCACTGCTACAAACCCAGCTTCAGTTTCACTCTTCAACATGAGTTCCAGCTCAGAAGGAAGGGAAAACGTCAGCTTGCAGTAGCACCACCAGCTACCAAGGAAAGCAAGTATTACAGGAGGATACTGTCAGCAAAAACATTCTTAAGCATTTTACAAAACACTACCTTACAAACTTGGTGTTTAGAAAAGATCTATCACCTCTCTTTGAAACTAATGACTGGAAGATGAAAAACCACCATTTACTAGCCTTACTTTGTAACCTGAAGTTAATGTTAAGTTCCAGATTTGCAAAGCTTCAAGCTAGTAAGAGCTTAACATTTTGACATTAAGGCGCGATAGTAACTTTCAATAACATCATGTTTTTGAGAAAACTTCATTCCAAATGCATTTGTGACTCAGAGAATGTGTGTTTCATACCTTTTGTTTTTCAAAGAGGTCATTTCAATTTAAAGTACTTCAACTTGCACAGTCATTGTCAGTGATGAATAAGGAAGAGGACAATTAAGAATGATTTTCTATCTTATGTAAAATGTGAAGTCCCTTATTTTCCCTCATATAAAAGGAAAAAACAACCAACCAACTAAAATATATTAACAAGCTTCCCAAATATACTTGCAACGTATCTTTCAATATATTGCCAATAATCAATGAAACCGATTCAAAGTTAAGCAAACTCTACATACAATGCACAAAATGTACACTTAAAAAAACCCCACCCAATCAATAAATTAAGCATAGCTTTTAACTTTCACTTTACTTTTTTTACCAGAAAGGAAATCTTCTAAAAGAGCTGGCAAGTTGGTAAATTTAATGGGAGTTCATTTAATGAAAGAGAAGATCTGTGTGTGAGTATCTGACAGAAGCATATGCATCTTCCATGTTAGAGGCCAGCAGTAACAACAACAAATGTCAATACAATACACTTTAGCAACAGGCAATACAGTTTACATTTTTCAGGTCTTAACATTACAAATAACAAAGGGTTTTGGCCTTAGCCTCATAAAAGAAAAATAATCAAATAGATGCACAAAAAGACTGTTAAATTTCAAGGGACCGTTGTAATGTGTACATTGGCTGGGGTGGGGGAAGAAGGTACTCAAGAAGTTCTCTTTCTTCATCAACACCCTGATTTCCAGTCAACATCACATCACAAAGAGGACCCATCTTGGAGACATCATCCTGTGGTGTTCCCAAAGGTGTCAAAAGTCTCTCCTCCTTTACCCAGTGAAGGAGAAGGTACCCTTCCTGGCACAGACACTTCTTCCATGGATTCTGAAACCTCTTCTCCATACATCACAGACTTATGGGAATACTTTGGGAAGAAATGCATAGTGTACCAAAAGCCACTGTGTGCAGGGATGGAACACCACCCCTATGGAAGGTGCTAAAAAGCCCTGCACTTAGTGCCAGACTGACTCTGACTGCAGTATGCATATATACAGAAATGGGTACCGTGAGGCCAATCACACAAGACTAGTATTGCAGGTAGTGCGAGTACTTGATCCTAAACTTGTCGGTACAAAGGCAAAAAAAAAATCATACAGAGGTGTTATGAGTGCACTTTGTATCACTCACCAGTGTAAGTGCACATGGAAAGTGCAAAAGAAAGAATATAACTGAAAGAGGAAGTGGCGGGAAAACATGCAAAGTACTATATGCAGAAAGTTGGCAAATCTATTAATCTTTCACAGAAAGGCTTCAAAGACTGACATTTACTGTTTTGTACCAGTAAAAATATCAGCTAAATGGCTCCCATTGAGAAGTAACAACATAATCTCTGAAAAGCTGAGTTCTTAACTAAAATGTGACAAAGCAAGTGCCAGTTTAATTCTAGCACAAGTGTATTGCCCTGCACTGTTCACCACATGATGCAAAATATGATACCAATAAATGACCAGAAGACCTACCTGAAAATTAAGTTGGTCCATACACTGTCATGATCTGGGTTAAAATATGTTTTAAAAAAACCCAACCAACCAAACAAAACCCAAAAAAACATTACTTCTCAATTTATACAACTTACCTAAATTCTGAAAGCTATCAAATAAAAATAAACCGACATGATTCCTTTAGTGAACATAAGTTTAAGACACTCACTTCTCTATCTGAGACTTCTGCAAGGTCTACAGATGTTAAATATTCTAATACACAGAAAAATACAGTAGGCTACATACCCTTTAGGAACTTCAGTTATGTCTGACAAACACACAACCGACTAACAAAAAAGCTGCTGTCCATTAGTTTCTCTAGTTACTAAGAAAGAAAAATAACACCTTTAAATTAACCCATTACAAAACAGTCTTAACAAGCCTGAATAAAGCGGCAAGATATGAGGTTTACTTATCTTTTTGGATACTTTGTAACTTCTAAGTTACATTACTTTGTAACTTCGATACAGATAAACTGTTATGTACACTGACCATATCTCCGCTTACTTGGAAGTATGGTTACCATGAAATCATGAGGTATTTCAGGACTGCACTAAGTGCAGAAACCTCACCACTACAATGGAAACCACATGAAAAAAAAAAA